>JARYGA010006580.1:0-27102 GCA_030545235.1 Helianthus tuberosus | reverse complement strand
CTTGAAATGGGATATGAAAGCTTCAAGCGAAATCAACACATGTGATTCCGCTTGAAATGACCTATGACATGTTCAAGCGAAATACCTAATTCCGCTTGAAACTCATGTCTCGTTCAAGCGAAATCTCAACTCTATAAATAGGTGATGTGCTAGTGTCATTTGGAGCGGAATCAGGTCATATGTTCTGAGCCGAGGTGTTGTCCGTTTGTCATTTGAACGTGTAAAAGCTCAGGATTAATCAATAAGAGGATAATTAGAAAGGAACAAGCTGTGTTGACATCTTTTACATTGATTCCGCCTTTATATTTGATGATGAACTACTCAGACTGACTATTTAGGGTCACACGACAATCCAACATAAATAAATACTGATAGAAAACAATAAAATTCATAAGTAGGAAGATATCATCAACAACTGTTTTTCATTAATCACAATGATTAAAATGTTTTACAGAATGATTCTACAATCCCCCCTAGCCTGATCACTCACAAAACTATTCGTACAAAAGAGAATGTGTAAAGTGATAAGACAGATCTTTAACATGTGAGATCTTTTATACTAAGTACTAAAGCTCTATTCGTAATAGGTTGGCACCACCCTGATAGTGACATCTAACATTCCTAACAGAAAAGATTCTACAGATGTTGCAAACATCTATACTAATCTAACATCTGATCTAACTATGCTAAACATTGATACAAACAAGTACTATTACATTGGGAAACCTCTGTTTACTCTATCCTCTGTTGCTTTAATCTAAACATCTGTTTGCCCACATAGATGTTTGGTTTTCTTCATCAGACCTTTGCTTCAACAGACCTTAGGCTTCAACATAATTTGTTTCTTTATGAACAACGGTTCCAAGGCTTTGATCAAATGTTTGTTTGTCTTCAACAGATGCTCTGATTTAGGTGTTCAAGATTCACTATCATTGGGAGGAGAATTGCTTCATCAACTGTTTATTTCTTGATCCCATTGTCATGCTTTGGTTTTGTATATTATCTGTTCTTTTGTAGGTCCAACAGGAGGTCATATGACATCCCTCATGCTTTCTATTCTAGAGATTAATATCAAACTTAACTTGATATATTTGTCAAAAGAAGCACTTACAATCCATTGTCCACAATCAGGAGAAAAGTAAATATGATTTACCCACTACAAAAAGCATAAAGATTCAAGAGGTCATGTAAACATAAAATTAAATTTAACAAGGATTACAACTGAATAACAAATTCAACACGAATTTGTTGTTTAATCAGGAATGAAACCCTAATCACCAAACTATTAGAGAGAAAGTTTGTGATATATGAACACAGCCGACAAACCCAAACCAAATGATTTATTCCAAATATTGTTCAGATCTGATTATAGTACTATGATTCACACACCTCAAACTTAAATCTCTCACAAAGATTATCAATACAATAACGGACAAGGATTACAACTAAAAAACATATTCACCATGAATCTTTTGGTTAATCAGGAATGAAACCCTAATCACCAAAACTATGAGAGAGAAAGTTTCTAAGTAATCAAAGTGCGATCGAAATATAAAATAGAAGCGAGAATTGGGAAGCTCTTTCTCCTCTTGAGAGTGCGGCTTAACGAAGAAGAAGAAGAAGAAAAAGGGTACTGTGCTTTTAAAACTAAAATTGTTTAGGCTTTTGAAAATTAGTAACATACAATTTTCTACAAACAAACTAACAACAGTAACACATAATTTTCTACAAACAAACTAACAATACTATTTTTTATACCTTTCTTTATTAAAAGTTAAAAAAACAAAAAAACGAAAATAATCAAACCTTGAGAAGAATTCTTGGATCCATGTGTGTTCTTTGTATTCTTCGATCGACATCTCTTAAAAGGTTCGGAGGACTTACTAATTGCAGCCAAAGCTTTTCGTTATTTGGTTTGAAGCGAAACTGGGGTTTTCAAACCCGGTGGAAAAATCGGGCTTGTAAGAATACAAGCCGAAGAAGAGTTTTGGATGTCTAATTTTTTGAGATGGAGATGGATGGATGAAAATTTGGCTAGAGAATGCATTTTACTAGGTTAGTGTTATGTGAAACTTGAAATGTAACAAGTAGATATTAATAGTACTCCAATGGATTTGTGTCAAATCAGAAAATGAGAGATTTATTTGTGTGTGTGTGTATTTAGTTGTCCTTTATATGGCTTCCATATTGCTTTGCTTTGGGTGCAAATGCTTGTAAAATATACAAGGTGTTCATGGCATGTGACTATCCCCACCCCCTACTAAGCTATAGCCATATTCTACAAATTGTATTTTTTAAGATGTATTTGAATCGGAATTGAAAAACTAAAATTTGAACAACTTGAATTTTTCTGACCTGGTTGGTGGCTGATTCGTTTCATATTTTGGTTTATGGGGCGGATTTGAATTTGTAATTTTCGAATCAAGAAGAGTATTTGAATTTAAGTTACACAAATATAGATTTTATCTATTATAATATCGTTTATTTAGTTCTCGTATTATTTTTTCTCTTTTCTTTTTTCTCTAGTTCGATTTATTTGAATCAACCCAAATTCGTATTGACTTTTGGATACTAAGATCATGTATTATGGTGTGTGATAGTGCTTGCCATCCCCGAGAACTCTCAAGAAAATTTATGCCCCTGGTGACAAAAAGAACTAGTAGTTTACCCGTCCACGGTCCGGGTATATATGATTAACACCATCCAAACTCACTACATATTTTAATATCACAATGACTTCTTATCCAACTATTAAGAACATTAATAACTGTGTCTATATTTAAGACAATGATGACTTTTTATTCGATTGCGATTAGTAACTACAACTGTTCTTGTATTGTCATACATCGAATTGTCATACATACTAACGTAAAATCTTACATCTAATTCGTACAATTTAAAATATTTAGGTAACTAGTTGTACACCTCCCGCTCATTGCGGCGCGCTAAACCAATTCGTTCCCGGTTTGACAACATACATAATAGGATGTAGCGAAAAAAAACCTTCAATGCAGATTTACTAAATAATGCCATGAATAAAAAAAATATATCGAGCCATTATGATCTCCTCCTCGTGTAATGTGAACGTTGATCGCTTTAATCCCAGCCATCATAGATAAGATAATTAGTCTATCTTAATCTACAAATCTTCTCGTTACGTTGCAACGTTTCGGTCAATGAGAACACCTAATGATTAACCAACAAAAATAGATGTTAAGTGCATTTACCACTCATGCTTTCTCTAAATAAAGGGTGAGCTTATTTTGATAATAAACTCACATTTAATATCTCAGCTATTGATACTAAGTTTTGTAATTGCACAGACCACTTTTAGAACAAGAACTCCCAACCCAAACCTAGCATATGTGATTTAGATTCAACAATAAACCGCCCTAACACAGTTATCATCTTTAGTTTCTCCATAAATTTGAAAATAACTTGGAAGATGACAACTAATTTCAAGTTACCGACATTTGGCAAGAGTATCACTTTGGCATTCAGTTACAACTATTCGCGACAGTTAACACAAAGCCTTAAAACAGAACAGCAAAAAAGCAATCTCAAGCTCAAAACGAAAATTGAAGACCATCATCTGATTTAATCTTCATAAAATACAAATTAAGTACTCATGTTTTTTCCTAAACATACACACTGTTAATATTTAAGACCAAATATCCAGTATAATATGCTCATTAATTTGTTCCAAATGCTCTAATACTCCCATCTATTATCTTTTATTAGATCGAATTTTAAAAAATTCGATTCATATAAAACATTTATACATCAAATCTATGTTATTTAAAAGAAAAAAAACATGTTGATTTCTCCAATAACATGTTTTCTGTCACAACATGTAGACTTCTAACGTCGATTTAAAAGTCGCCAAACAAAATCTTCGTTTCAGAGGTTACCTTAATTCGTTTCATTCAGCCGTGTTAGTCGAACATCCATCTACCGGAGCACATTATGGTGGTCCATATGCTTTTGTGTATTGTTCAGTGACCAAATAGACATCTTAGAGACCCCATCTTCAGTGACCAAATAGAAATCAAAACTCAAAATCACCTCTTTGCCTCCAGATGAGTAATTCCTCAGGGCTGACGCTACAGGTCTTAACCTCATCTTATAATTCCCCAACCCCTAAATAAACACAAAACATTAACCCGTTTTCGTTCCAACAATATCTTTGCTTGTTAAACCAGATGCCACATCATTTCATTTACCTAAGAAGATAAGCCGCCTACGCCCCCAATGTTCTGCCTTACAATCCCCAACATATTCTCTGCCTTTTATACCAAATCTTCAAAAGAAAAAACAAAAAATCGAAAAAAAAACAACATAATAAAAAACGAATATTATTAACAGTTCCTAAACAGCTAAACAGATAATTTTTTGTTAAATGACTCACAATTTACAAACACAGAATGTCATTAAAAGTTACAAAATTAAAAAAAAAAGGTTTTCAAGCCAAAAGTCACGGATTCGAATATGCAATTGATGAGGCTACCAGATGATTTATTAGCAAACCAATTGTTACAATATCAGATCTAAACAATATAATGAATCTACCGACCGAGTGCTAGTGACGTAAAAAACCTAATTACGACATATGAAATATGGTGAAGAACGAACAATAGAATGATGTTAAGTAAGTAATGATGATGATAGAAATACATATGGGACTTACAAGTTTCCGATCAGCGGCTGGAGAAGAATGAAAGAGGCGATGTCAATAGCTCAGAAAGAAATGTTGTCTGTTGTCCCTTCGGTCGTATATAAGGGCGGCTCCAAAATTCAAAAACCAGATGTCTCAAAACATATCATAATATTCATAAAAAATAGAGGAGGTTGCCCACTGCAAAAACAACATAACACCATAAAAAGGTATCACCTACATTTGGTTTGATTGCTACCCAACAATGAAAACAGGTAGGACCAAAACACCTTATTCATCTTACCCAACATTTTATCACTTAGAAAACGAAACAAACAAAATAACCAACACAAATCGACTCAGATCTTAAAAGATCATCATCATTGTTGAACACGCTCAGTGGCGCTACGGTTGCAACTGAAGTTTCCATACCAAGTAGCAAGCCAGAATCGTTGAGTAGGCGTAAGGCCGAAACCTCGCAAGAACCCCATCCACCATCGACTAAAACGTCGGCGAGGATTTGTGTTGAAATTCTCCACCGTGATGACGGTCAGAATCCGTATATGATGACCCTCCTCTTAAAGAGGGGTAAGGTGTAAAGCTGGAAGACATGTGTCTCCAGGGGGATGATCGCCCAAATAGGATAGTCGGAACAAACCACGAACACACATAATGTTAATTTCTCGATCATTGGCAGAGAGATTTGTAGAGAGAGAAACAGAGGTCGTGGTAAATAGAGAGCTCCCAGCGTTCGTATGGAGGTCAGAAACTCCTCACCAAACAGAGACACCAGATGGTGACCCTGGTGGTGTTCACCCTCCTGTCACCACCCTCCTCTCTTTCTTTCTCATTTCTCTCTATTCCCGCTCTCTCTCATCTGAAGCAAAATCCTTAAGAGGGGTAAAGTGTAAACCTGGATGACACGTGTTTCAAGGGTGGATGACCCCCGTTCACAAGCACTATTCATTTCCATCCGACGCACGATGTGCGATTACAATACGCCTTTGCGTATGGGGATGTGCAAGATGTTGATTTTCAGTGGTCTTTTGCGGTGTCCAATGTGATTTATAGTAGACAATAAATGTATAGATGCCATTAGGTGTCGTCGCTTGCTCTTTTTACCTTCATAGAGTTGTTGCAAGCCATGATTTCATTCCCTTTTGATATATCATCAGGGTTTAGGGGAATTATATGATTTGTGCATGTAGTGCGCCTAAACCTCTTTGCAGCAAAAAGGAATAAGCTGCCAAAAGGGCATATAGTGAAGTAATTTTACAATATTAACAAAAAGATCTGAACTTGTTTAAAAACAATAGTAAATAACAAAAGTGTTGGGATTGAACCCTATCAGAGGAACAGATAATTAAAGCCAAAACTGGATCAGAGCAGTGGATCCAGAATAAGCAGACGATTACAGTTAGTTCATGCAAATCTCTCCCCTTGAAAGTGGTTTTGTATCTGCTGACCTCCTATCTGCTGATCTTACTAAGTGCTGACCTACAACTGCTGCTTTGCATCTACTGACCAATGTCAAAGACTGATGGAAGACCAAAGCTCTGCTGACTCAATCTACTGCCTTGAGTCAAGTACTGCTGATCCGGACAGGCACTGCTGGGTTCACAGCAGTGGAAGGATGCAGCAGCTGTTTAAGTGTCTTTTATGTAAAAGAAATGTAATAGCAGTAGTTAGTACATCAGAGTTTGTATAGATCAGAGGTTAAAGTTTGTTAGGAGGTTAGATGTCACTTTCATGGTGACGTCAGCTAAGATGCTCAGTGGTTTGCAAGTGCCTATAAATAGTTCAGTACTTTGTACTTTTCTATTAGCTCTTTTACAACATTGTCTTCTTTGCACGAACAAACTACTGAGCTCTGGCTGAGGGGGAGTTTGCATTCATTCATCAATCATTGTAATAGTTGTTGAAACAAATTCAATCTTTCGATTCATTGTGTAAAGATGTTTGATTAAAGTATTACTCTCGTTTGATTGTATGCAAAGTTTGTTTTCATCTTAATTCCGCTGCACAACTCTCTCATTTCCATCTTAATTTCAAACGAAAATACAATAAAAAAGAAACTCAGATCCAACAATTGGTATCAGAGCTTGGACAGTCAAATTTGATTTAACAATCATTTTGACGTAAATAGTTCAGCTCATAACAGTTGATACTGATCGTTTGTTCCTCCGTTGAAAAACAGAGCAAGGATTAATCACCATTAAAGTTGATTTCTCAGTGTCTGTAAAACAACAAGAATAACGTCACAATCTCAAGATGATAAAAACAACATCGGCTCGCTTTTTAATCCACCTATGCTAAAAAGAAATGAGTACAACATCTGGCAGAGGAGGATGGGTCACATCCTCGCTCAACAAAGCACAGGTTGTTGGAAGTCTGTCATTTATGGTCCCCATGTTCCTTCAGTGCCAAGTGCTGAAGATGCTAAAAAGTTCATTCCAAAACCAGTTGAAAATTATACCGAAACCGACTTTCAAAAGATCGAACTAGATGCTAAAGCGTTTAGCATCGTAGCATCAGCGCTGCCCAATGAGATATATGCTAGACTGTTACACTGTAACAGTGCCAAAGAGTTATGGGATGCACTTAAGGAACAGTTTGGGGGAACTGAAGAAGTCATAGAAAACAATAGGGAAATCCTGAACCAACAGTATGAAACATTTTGCTACGTTAAAGGCGAATCACTAACGCAACAATTTGAGCATTTCAGTTGTCTCATCAGTGAACTGAGGCTTGTTAACACCACTTTTACAAACTCAACTCAAAATAGCAGGTTCCTCAGGTCACTGCCAGAAAAATGGGACACCATAGCTTTTGTCACCCGAAACTCACCTGAATTCAAGGATCTGACCTTGACCCAACTCCACGGTCGACTCCTGACCTACGAAAGGGAGTTGAACCAGAAAAGGAGGTTACAAGAGTCAGGTAAAGTTACCGATGACTACACTTTCGGTAATACTGCTATTCTGGGTCAAGAAGAATCTGGGAGCAGTGGTAAGGATCAGGGTTATGATCACTTCATTGACATAACTGCTGGTGCAAATTTTAACAACCCTGATCCTCACTCTGCTAGTTATGCATTCACTGCAAACGAAAACCAGATGTCAGACAATTTAAGTTTTGAACTAAATGATTTGCAACATTTTGATCCCACTGATTTAGAGGAAATGGACATCCTGCACCAACTGGCTTTGCTAAGTGTTAGAACTAGCAAGTTCTACAAAAGAACAGGGTGAAAATTCCCAGGTTTGCATGGGAATCTAAGGGTTGGGTTGGATAAATCGAAAATCAAGTGCTACAAGTGTAATAGGTTGGGACATTGCGCTAGGGAATGTAGGAGTCAAACTACTGGTCCCATAATTACTCATCCTAGCTCAAATCCTAGACCTCAAAATCAAAGCACTGTGCACTATGCCCAATATGCCCCAGCAGCTCAAGTGAACACTGCTCACTATGCTGCTGCCCCTGTGCCAGTACATTATGTCCAAACTACTGTTCCACAAATCCAATATGTTCAAACCCCTGCTCCACAGGTACAAGTGCAACCTGTTGCACCTCAAACCACTGCTCCAGCAGCAGCACAACCAGATCAACAAAGTTTTTTCACTCAAGGGTTTGTTGATTGGAGCAGTATGCCTGAAGACCATAATGATGAAAATTTTGCACTCTATGCTTCTAATGATTCTTCTCATGATGAGTTTTGTTTGATGGCATTAGAGTCAATACAGGAGGGGGTTGAAACTGAGGAGGAACAGCAGAGCTTTGAAACAGTGGAAGAGGTGACTGAAGCAGTGGTTACTGCTGTGGCTGGTGAACTACTGTTGGGAGAAAGTTCAGGTTCCCTGATTGAACCACTGACAGATCCATGGTCCGAAGAGGACAAACAAGAAGAGAAGGAAGAAAAGGCTGGTGAAAAGAAGGTGAAAGCTGATGATGAGGAAGATCATCAATGTGATTGTGCAATGATGGCAGCTGCCAAGGTATCTCCTCAAGTTCTTGAAAAACTGTGTTCTGACAATTGCATAATTGCTTTTGCTAACATTAAAGAGGTGAATGAAAACCTTCGGGATAAAATCTTGTCTGATGAGGTCAAATTTGAAAGGTCTTTAAAAGAACTTAAAAACAAATTGACTGAAAAAGAAAAAGAGATCAGTTGTCTAAAAGAAGAGCAAAGTATAACCAAAACCCAACTTCAAACTATGGTAGATAAATACCAAGTTTGCAAAAAGGAGTTGGAATCCACCCAGATTACTTGTGAAAGATGGGTGGAATCCTGCAGAGGATATGAGGTTATGCTTGAAAAACAGATAAAAAGCAATGTGAAATTTGGGGTTGGCTATAGAAAACATGATGATGCAAACACTGCTTTTGGAAAATCTGTTCAAACCACTGATGTAACCACTGAGTTCATCCCCACAAACAAGAATGGCCAAGAAGTGAAAATCACTGACAAACTTGGTAACAAAATCACACTTGACAGACCAATGGGATCCTCTACTTTTGAGGAACTTGAAGAGTACCAGTTTAAACCAAAATGGTCTGATGAGTGTGACATTCTTGAAAATTTCAAGCCAATGGACTTTACATCAACTGATGGTGTCAAGGCTCCAAAAGCTAAAGTCATACCTCTCAAGGACATCCCAGCAGTGGTCAAAACCTCTGCTGCAAAGGAGTCTGAAAAGAGAAAGAAGAAAGAAAAAATTGATAACTTGTTTTGTGAATTCTGTGAGAAAAGGAATCATCTAACAAAAGATTGTTTCCACTTAAAAGCGTATGATTTAAACAGAACAAGTGTCATTGTTTCAGCTGAAGGTTGCATTGTCTGTGGTAAAACAAACCACAAAACTCAAGCATGTGTGTATCTCAAAAACTTTGATGTGAAAAAGAATGAGTACATTGCTAAAACATCCTTGAGTCCATCATCATCATCAACATCTGTCAAATTCACCAAGAAACAACCACTGTTTGTGCCAGTTCAAACAGCTGTTACAAAACAGCTGAACCAAACATCTGTCAAAAGAGATGTTCAGGTTACTGATGCACCCCCTGCCAATCAGTTCAGAAAAGGCAGAGAAAAACAGTCTTACCAAAGGATTCCTCACGTTTATGAGGCCTACAAAAGGCCCTCTAAACCCAAAGTGAACAAGCATCCTTTTGGTTACCAGCAGATGATTGGTCAGGACCCACAACAGTGGTTAGAGAAACACTGTCCTAAAACAGTTCAAACTCCTGACCTAACCACTGTCCATCATTCTGCATCCATCCCAGACACTGTTGAGACCCCATCCAAAGCCTTGTTGGCTTTGGAGACCTTAATGAACTAATCCTTTTACTTCATGTGCAGGGAGCTTCTGCATGCTTTGATAGTCTTTGGTATGTAGATAGTGGAGGCTCCAGGCACATGACAGGATGTAAAGCCCTCCTCAAAGACTTTAAAATCCATGGAGGGGGTGATATATCCTTTGGGAATAATAGTAAAGGGAAAGTTCTGGGGTCTGGAACAGTGCAATCTGGAAATGTAAAATTTGAAAAATGTCAATCTAATAGACAATCTAAAATTCAACCTTCTGAGTGTGTCCCAAATGAGTGACAAGGGATTTGGGTCATTCTTCACAAAAGACTGTTGTAGGATTGTTGGACCAGAAATGGTCAAAAAGATTGAAGCAATAATCAACTCTGGTCAAACTAAACTTGTTGCTCAAAGAAGTGGCAATGTTTATGTTGTTGACATGTCAAAAGAGTGTCCCAGAGCTGATGCCTGTCTGTTCTCAGCTGCCTCTAACAAAGAGACAGAACTTTGGCACAGAAGGCTGGGACACACAAATCTTAAGACAATCACAGAAATTTCAAAAAATGGTTTGGTGAGAGGCCTACCACAAAAATTGTTTTCATGTCCTGAACATTGCATTTCCTGTTTAAAAGGAAAACAGCATAAAAGTTCTTACAAGTCCATTGAAGAGTCCAAAACAACCCAGTGTTTGCAAATGCTACACATGGATTTGTTTGGCCCAGTTCAAGTCATGAGCCTAAAAAAGAAAAGATATTGTTTGGTTATTGTTGATGACTTTTCTAGGTTCACATGGACTTTCTTTTTGCACTTAAAAGATGAAACTGCAGGCATTTTGCAAGACTTTGTAATACAGGTTAAAAAGCAATTTGACCTTCCAGTGAAAAGCTTCAAGAGTGACAATGGCACAGAATTCAAAAATAGGGAGTTGGATGCCTTCTGTGTGAAGAAAGGGATTGTAAGGCAGTACAGCATCCCTAGAACACCAGAGCAGAATGGGGTAGTGGAAAGGAAGAACAGAACTCTGATTGAGGCTGCCAGAACCATGCTTGCAGATTCAGGTTTGCCATTAACTTTCTGGGCAGAGGCAGTAAACACTGCTTGCTATGTTCAGAACAGAGTTTTAATAAACCCCAGGCACAAAAAGACTGCCTATGAAATTCTGTATAAAATTAAACCACTGATCTCATATTTCAAAGTGTTTGGCTGCCCATGCTTTATTTTGAACTTAAAAGATTCCATTTCAAAATTTGCAGCCAAAATTGATTGTGGTTATCATTTGGGATACTCAACCACTGCCAAGGCCTACAAAGTGTTCAATACACGGACCAAGGCAGTGGAGGAGACTTTGAATGTAAAGTTCAATGAACTTTCATCAATGAAAATCCCAGCAAACCCTGCAGATCTGTTTGATCTTGAAAAATTCACTTTTGAAAATACTGCTGTCAAGACTAACAGTGCTGGTCCATCAGAGGATACAACACCAGACTATGGGTATGAAATCATCATTCCTCAAAGGTCTGCCACAAAGGGAAAAGCACCAGCTGTTCAAAACAGTTGTCAAAGCTCAACCACTGCTACCTCAACAGTTGTTGACCAAAGTAGCCCATCAACCACTGCTTCCACATCCTCAAACACTGCTGACAAAAGTCCTCAAACAGTGGATAAAAGTCAGCAGTTGTCCACTTCATTACCTCCTATTCCACCACCTTTTGAAGCCACTGCTGGATCATCAAAGTCCCCAGCAGTGGTTAGCTCAGATGATACACATTTGCAGCCTTCACCAACCAATGCCATCATACCATACCAAGGAGATTTAATCTTCTTGAGATCTCATCCACCTGATCAAATCATTGGCAACATAAGGCAAGAAGTCAAACCCAAAACATTTGTCTTTTTGCTGGTTTTCTATCACTCCATCAGCCAGTCAAGTACCAAGAGGCACTGAAAGACAACAGCTGGGTAGAAGCCATGCAAGAGGAGCTCCAACAGTTTAAAAGACAACAAGTATGGGAGCTTGTACCACTGCCAGAAGAGGTTAGTCCCATTGGCACAAAGTGGGTCTTCAAGAACAAAACTGATGAAAGGGGTATTGTTGTCAAGAATAAAGCCAGGCTTGTGGTTCAAGGTTACAGACAGGAAGAGGGGATTGATTATGATGAAACATTTGCCCCTGTTGCAAGATTGGAAGCCATTAGACTGTTCCTGGCCTTTGCTGTCAACCACAATATGAAGGTGTTTCAAATGGATATCAAAAGTGCTTTCCTCTATGGTACAATTCAAGAAGAGGTGTATGTTTGTCAACCTCCAGGTTTTGAGGATCCATTTTATCCAGATCATGTCTACAGGCTAAACAAAGCCTTGTATGGCTTGAAACAAGCACCAAGGGCCTGGTATGAAACTCTTTCCAACTTCCTACTCTCAAATGGTTTCAAAAGAGGTACCATTGATAAAACACTGTTTTTAAAATGGAGAGGGAAGGATTTAATGATTGTCCAGATTTATGTGGATGACATTATTTTTGGAAGCACATGTAACTCAATGTGTGAAGAGTTTAGAGAACTCGTGACAGCTGAGTTTGAAATGAGTGCTATGGGTGAGCTGCAATGCTTTCTTGGTCTCCAAGTACAGCAATTGCAAAATGGAACTTTCATTCATCAAAGCAAATATGCTAAAGAACTTTTAACCAAATTTGATATGAATGATTGTAAACCATGCAGCACACCCATGGCAACAAATAAGCTGGTCATGTCTGATGAAAAGGATGAGCTGATTGACCAAACACTTTATAGAAGCATGATTGGGTCTTTATTGTACCTAACTGCATCTAGACCAGACATCATGTTTGCAACATGTGTCTGTGCAAGAAGTCAATCAGCTCCCAGAAAATCAAATCTCATTGCTGTAAAAAGGATCTTCAGATACATAAAAGGTGCTCCCACACTTGGTATCTGGTATCCAGCTAATGGGAACATCAAGCTTTCAGGTTTCTCAGACAGTGACTTTGCTGGATGTCACACCACAAGGAAGTCCACATCAGGAGGGTGCCAGTTTCTAGGTGATTGCTTAGTCTCATGGCAAAGCAAAAAGCAAGCAGCTGTTTCAACATCTACTGCTGAAGCTGAATACATTGCTGCTGCTAGCTGTACAGCCCAACTCCTGTGGCTTCAAAATCAGTTACTGGATTTTGGTATCACTGCCTTGAAGAAACCACTCATGTTGGACAGTCAGGCAGCAGAAAATATCATCAAAAATCCAGTTTCCCATTCAACCACCAAACACATCGACATCAGACATCACTTTGTGAGGGATTGCTATGAAAAAGGTTTGATTTCTCTGCATCATGTCCCAACTCAAGACCAGCTGGCTGATGTGCTCACAAAAGCACTTGATACAGCCACTTTTGAAAGCTTGGTCTCTAGAATTGGGATGCTGAACATGGAATAACGAGCAACATCTTGTTTTTCTATGAATAAAAGCAACAAAATGTTTTCAGAAAATCAAAACTCCATCCTTAAAAATAGCTAAAAATGAATTTTTTTCATTAAAATCCTTAAAAGTCTGCCATTAACCACTGATTGTTCAAAAGTCTGCTTTCCTTCAAAAGTCTGTCCACTGCTGAAAGTCAACCCCTGCTCTCTTATTACTTTGATAAACTCTGTTGTTCAAAAGCAGTGTCTTATCCACTGATATGCTATCCACTGATAGTGAAAATCATCCACTGCTTTCATACCACTGCCTTCATCAGTCCCTATCACACAAGTACTGTCCTTCACTTTCAACAGGGGTTATCACGTAGGCAGTACATATTGGTCAGACCTTTTGTAACGGCTGCCACCTCAGCATTCACTTTCTTCCCTATAAAATCCCCCACTCACCACCAAAACAGGGTTTTACTGTCGAATTAAATTCTTAAAAATTCTCTTCTCAAAGCAGTTTTTCTTCTCATCTCTCACAAATTTCTTCGATCATTCATCTTCAAAATGACAAAATCGAAGTCATCTTCAAAACCCTCATCCAAATCATCTTCGAAAACAGCCTCTCAAAAGGCAATCTCCACTGAAATTCCACATAAACCATCTCACAATCTCCTGGGTCTTCTCACAAAACCAGGAACCACCAAAGTTTTCGATTCCATCATTGATCTCATGGCAAAATCAAAGTACAAAACTTTGTTCACTACCGATGCACCAATCTATTTGGCGACCCAAAGGGAGTTCTGAAAAAATGCAACCCTTGAAAAACAAGGAGACACTGCAACCACCATAAACTCTTCTATAAAGGGAAAAACTGTCCAAATCACGCCACAATCCATTTCAGAGGTCTTTCAACTCGGTGATCAGGAAGGTAAAATTTCTTTCACTAAAAACGAGTTACAAACTGACTTCATTGAGAGAGGGTAGAAGCAACAATGATGAAGAAAATTACCTTAGAAAAAGGTTATTTTCCGTCTGCAACCAGATTTTTATTTCATACCCTCCTACTATGTGTTTCAAACAAAACCACTTCTTTCAATGAAATCCCTTTAAAGATTCAAAATCTGGGATATGCAATTCTTCAAGGAGAAAATTTTAACTATTCTCGGGAAATTTTTAAAGATTTGGTTAATAATGTTGAAACAAAATCATTCTTACTGTTTCCAAGGTTTTTAAGTTACTATTTTGCAAAGACATTCAGTAAGGATGATTTAGCTGTAATAAACCAAGGTGATTCTACTCAAATAAACAGTTTAACAACTGAAACTTTTTCAAGAATGTTAGCACCTTGCAAAACACAAGCAGAGGTGCCTGAGCAGATTTTAGCAGTTACAACTGCTCCTCAGGTATCTGCTGCTGAGCCCACTGCTCAAGGTGATCAAAGCAGCATAACAAATGTTTTGAAACCCACACCTAAAATCACCAAAAAGCCAACAAAAAGAAAGACACAAAAACCCCCCAAAACCATCAAAAAGGCATCTCTGGAGGATGAGATACCAGAGCTCCTGCCAGTGACAACACAAAAGTCACAAGAAACCACTGCTGCTACTTCCTCACAGCAGTTGGTACAAATATCTCAACCCATAACCGAAACTCCTCCTGTTTCTTCACAAAAAGAACAGGTTGTACAAATAGGGTCTCCACATCATGATGCTCTGGAAACACTCGTTTCTATCATCCACAGTCCAATGCCCGGGACACATCCTATTTCTACAACAATCATCACATCCACAATTCCCTCACCAATAAAACCACTGTTGGATGCAATTGATTTGAACCAGGCATTAACCAGTCCTTCTCAATCACCTGATAATGAGAATATACCTCAACAACTGACTGGGTCTGATGTATCACTATTTGCTAACCCACCAACACAACCTGAGGAGGTTACACCCCATGAGTTACAAGTAACTCTTGGTGGTAATCCACGTGAAGCAGCCACTACAACTGTTGAACCTACAGGTCTACAGTTGGACAGTGGTTACATTAATAAGACTTCCTTGGAGGCAATTCCTTTTATAGCACCTCTGCCAACCACCAGTGGATTTATTTATCCTACTGGCAACATCAAAAGGTTGTCAAGTGTTGAAGGAAGAAGACCCCAGTACCAAGAAAAAGGGGCATCAGTGGTTACTGTTTGGAGTATACTCCCTACATCTACCACTGATAAAACCACTACTAGTGGGAAATCAGATGATCCCATTGACTTGGGTGATGGTTTAAAGTACCAGAAATTGACGGATCGTATTGCAAAGCTTGATAACTCTGTTGCAGAACTCAAAGATATGCTACAACAGGTGTTACAAGTTCAGAAGGTACAATCAACTGCTGTTCCACCTCAAGCACCTGCTCCACAAAGGGCACCTGCTACAAATGAGCTCTGGAATCTATTTCAATCTTTTCTCCAACAACAAGCACAATTAGCAGATCAGCAACATGAAAAACATGTACAACAGCTGAGAAATGCAATGGAGTCAAGGTTCAAGAACACTCAGGCTGATTTAAAGGCTCTCAAAACTCAGATCTTGCACACCACTGGCAATGCTCCTCCAAAAGTCCGCTACATTTATCAAATCCCAGAAGATAATGCCAAAAAGGGGGAGAAAATTAAGGAGTGGAAAAAGAAGGGTATAGAGGATGGTCTCTATCTTGAACCAGAAAATTCAAACATGACCAAAAAGATCCCTTTGCCAGATGGCAGCAAGAAAATTGATGTGACAACAAATGCACTAGCAGAAGCAGTTGCAAGTGTAAAAAAGGGATAGAGAGGCCAAAAGGAAAGCCAGGGTGGACAGAATGGATCATCCAGATCAGGGTACTTCTGGGTCAAAGGATCATGAAAATCCTGTTGAGGAAAAGAAGAAGCCTACTAGAAAAGTAAGGCAACCCAAATCCATTCCAACCAGATATTCAAAGTCTGCTAAAAAACCACCATACAAAACAGCTGATGCAACAGGAGTTACAAAAACTACTGCTTGCCAAACAGTTGTTCCATCAACACACACCACTTCAACACACACAACATCCACTGTTTTACCATCATCACCACCAAAAACAACACCTGCTGACATACAGCAGAAGACAGCAGATGTTATAACATCTGTTGTAATGACAACAGTGGTTGAAACACCAGTTGTTTTCAACAGCTGTTAGTCAATCACAATCCACTGCCACTACATCTACCACCACTGTTCCATCCAAAACATCATCAGTCCCTCCCACAAAAAGGAGAAAACTAATTCTCAAAGATGATGACAATTCACCACCACAAACATCTTCAAAATCTTTTGCACTTGTCACAATTCCAAAACCTGTTCCTCTCTCTTCAGTTAAAATGTACAAGCCCTTACCTCCTGCAGGTGTTCATTTTCCTCTTGAATTAGCAGCTGTTAGAGAAGAAATAAAATCTTTTTACTTTGAGGATGACCCTGCCAAAAGGAGTTTGCCATCAATAAAAGGATATCCCTGGCCAAAAAATGTTGATGAATATTTGGAAATCAAGGCCAAGCAAGCAGAGGATATCTCAAAGAAAAACACACAAGGGAAATCTGATAAAGAAATTGCACAGAGAAGTCAATATTTGCTCACACAAGTCAGATCCCTAGAGCAATTTGCAAAAAAATGTTAGTCAACAAATTTCTGAAAGAGCAGCTGAAATTCTGAAGAAAGACTACATTGAAAGCATCATGGCTCACAAGAAGTACAAAGGAGAGAGATACATGTACAAAGAGTGGACTATTCCTGAACTTGAAAATGAAGCAGCAAGAATTCAAGACATGATAAAAAGGAAAGTCACTCACACTCCTCCTAACTGGGCAAAGTTTAGAAAGAATGTACCTGACAAACAGGAAGAGCTGAGGAGAATGAAAGAGGAACTGGTAGCAGCTGATTATGGAAACAAAAGACAAGTTGCTAGATGGAAAGAAGATGTGGTCAGGGCTACTTACAAAAAGTTGGAACAATTAAGAAAGAAAGATCCCACAGTTCCTCAAAAGCCTGACTATCCTGAAGCAGCGGTTTCAAAAACACCATCAAAGCTGCAAATCAGGAGATCCACAGCTCCAGTTGGTGCTGCCATCTACAAAAGAAGGCCACAGAAACAGCTGATTGCTGAAACCATCAAAGAGTTAATGGAAGGTGAAGACCTTGGAAAAGAGGGTATAAAGAAAATGATCATGGAAACTCTTGGTTTAGATCAAACTGCAAGTACTGCTCAGCCAGTCATGAATAGGCCAGCCTCTCCAAATACTTCGGCAAATAAACATCTCCCAAGAAACCCACCAGGCTCAAAAATACAAAAGTGGGAAACTGACAAACAGACCTTCGTATTGACTTTGCTCAGGTCTGGTGGAGAAGTGGAGAAAATATCAAGGGAACAAGCTCTTGGCCTGAGTCTTGAAAATTTGCAGGATCTCCTTGATCTTCCACTTAGCAGGGATGATGAAGATACAGATGCCCTAGACTTTGAATTACAATTTAAAGGTCAGATAAGGGAGCTGTTGATGAGGCAATAAAGAATTCCACAAATAATGAAGAGTTTTGGCATTATCTGTTCCAGGGGGAGATTGTTGGGATTGAACCCTATCAGAGGAACAGATAATTAAAGCCAAAACTGGATCAGAGCAGTGGATCCAGAATAAGCAGACGATTACAGTTAGTTCATGCAAATCTCTCCCCTTGAAAGTGGTTTTGTATCTGCTGACCTCCTATCTGCTGATCTTACTAAGTGCTGACCTACAACTGCTGCTTTGCATCTACTGGCCAATGTCAAAGACTGATGGAAGACCAAAGCTCTGCTGACTCAATCTACTGCCTTGAGTCAAGTACTGCTGATCCGGACAGGCACTGCTGGGTTCACAGCAGTGGAAGGATGCAGCAGCTGTTTAAGTGTCTTTTATGTAAAAGAAATGTAATAGCAGTAGTTAGTACATCAGAGTTTGTATAGATCAGAGGTTAAAGTTTGTTAGGAGGTTAGATGTCACTTTCATGGTGACGTCAGCTAAGATGCTCAGTGGTTTGCAAGTGCCTATAAATAGTTCAGTACTTTGTACTGTTCTATTAGCTCTTTTACAACATTGTCTTCTTTGCACGAACAAACTACTGAGCTATGGCTGAGGGGGAGTTTGCATTCATTCATCAATCATTGTAATCGTTGTTGAAACAAATTCAATCTTTCGATTCATTGTGTAAAGATGTTTGATTAAAGTATTACTCTCGTTTGATTGTATGCAAAGTTTGTTTTCATCTTAATTCCGCTGCACAACTCTCTCATTTCCATCTTAATTTCAAACGAAAATACAATCAAAAAGAAACTCAGATCCAACAAAAAGTGACACCAAGATGATGTTGTTCATTGTTAAATAGTTACCTTGAGTCAAATTGAAGTCTTCAGCCTTAAAAATTGAGGGTTCCATTGAAGACTTCTATGCAATTCCATAAAATTAGCACATGTGAGTTGCCCTATTTTAAATAGGATGTCGAACATCAGAACACAAAATATTAAACTGCGAGTAAAATCATTTATGTAAAACTATCGAAACATTAAACGGGTATCTCGTCAGATCTTCTATATAAAAGAATCGAAACATCAAATAACGTTTTTGTTAGCATCTAACAGCGGAAAACAACGGGATGGATTCATTTTAGATAGATTATCCATGTGAGCAAAAATAGCAAATAGAACAAAATGAATCAACTATCTCTTCAAATTAATAACTAATTACATAAGCATATAAAGAAAAAAGATTAGGCTCACATAAAAGAAAACTAATTCTATCTTAGAACCATTGATGTTATTGCATACTTCCTTTCAGAAACAACGAATAATGTTATCTAAAGGATATTTTACCATTTAGTAATCTGTACCAAACATAAATATTATTTTGGACCATAAGAAAAACTACCATTTAATATAGAATATGCCCTTGAAAGAGTCACACTATAAGAAATCAAAGTCGTAACAAAAGACTTACTTGGAAGAATCCCAGAATCCCAACTGTTCTACTCAATTTCCTAAAAGACTTCACCGCCTAGGAAGCCCAAACACCGCCCCTAGCAACCACTAAAGCCCAGACACGTCCTCAAGTTGTAATTCATTCCCTTTGTATATTATTAGACGATATTATACTCTCTTACCCAAGAGGTTTATTCTTCAGTATTTAAAAGTACAAAAGTTTCACTGAGGCTCAGAGTTGGTGAAACGATGACGCCACAATCGCTGCAAGGGAAGTTGCAGGTCAACACCCACCATCCTCTAACCTCGCCACGCCAAAGCGAAATCTTCATCCGGTATTTTACTCAGATTATTAAACTCATCACAGCCTTATCAGCTTATATCAGAAACCGTATCCGACCTACCAAAAGGCTGAGTATGTGAAATCTCCAAAATACCCAGCCACAACCAATTGCCCCTGCAAAACATAAGTATGAACATAGTTTAGGAAACTAAATCTCAGAAGCTTCAACAATAATGAAACATGCCTATTGAATTCGGTGTCTTTTAGGTAATTAAAAAAAATCAATATGAAAGTTTATAAACTCAATCTGAACCTTATAAAGTATAAACATTTCAAATCATTCCCAAGTATATAAACACTTGAAATGAACCCCCTTTTAACTAACCAATGATCCAAATCTAAACGGCATATTTTTGTAACAAAACCAATCAACGTTCAAACAAAAATGTTGAAAGGACACTATAATTTGTGAGAATGAGTGTGTTTGACAACAATCAACTTATTATTTTAGAAAAATCCCTCATTTGCAACATAAATCCAATTAAGAACAAAGCGAAACTCTGAATCTCAAACTTGTTACAAATAACAAAAATATATTCTGTTAGGTCAATACTGGCATTGATTCCATAACTAGAAACAATTTTCAATCAAGCAAATATATTTTTGATAACCCATCTCACAACCATTTCGATAAAACAAAATATATTTATGATAACCCATCTCACAGCCATAATTACATAAATGAACTACAAGTTATAAACGATTTGATTCAAAAGTGGCTTTGAGAAATGTTTTTGACGTTACATATTGAAGCACACCATGTGTTCGTCATTATGCCACAGAGACATCCATGCCTAAACAATTAATTTTCAGATCAAGATAACAACTTTACACAGCATAACTCAAACTCAATACTTGAAATTTCAGTTTAGGGGAAGTTTTCAAGAAATTCAGCTTAATGTGATATGTGAACAGTCACAAAGAACAACAATAAAACATATGCCAAACTGATAACATTATAAAGAAGATTTACTTCATAGTTGGAAAATTTACTCTTACTGATGTATCAATTACGCAGTCGTTGCCGATTCCGATATTAAGAAGCGAGTAGAGTACGGCGAATTGAGGATCCAAATCACCAGAATTTAGCGTCTTGATCAACGACGGGATTGCTCCAAGCTATGTCATACAGGGCTCCATGGTTTTCTTGAGAGGTGGATTAGGGCACCTACTTTAGTTGACGGATCGATTTAGGTTAAGGAAAAGTGAAGAAAGAAGCAAGTGTTGGGTATCAGGATCAGAGGTGATGACTTCACCACGCGGTGCTGTTTTAAGAAGAAAGATAGGGTGGAGCTGTGAAGGAGATAACACGTAGCAAAATGCCAAGGAAGTCAAACACCGCCATTCAAAACCTCTAAGGCCCAGACACGTTCTAAACTCACTGTTCATTTCCACCCTTCTATTAATAGATATTAATTATTTGTAAATTGATTAACGTTGCAATTGCTAACACCATTAAATGAAGATAGATGAGATCTATCAAAGTTAGATGTTTATGGTATACATAGCGTTTTTTTCATGTTTGCAATTCTATATTCAGGCACAATTTACCATCAACATAAACTAAATCAAATTCAGACACAATTTAACATCAACACCAATATCGATATGCAATCCTTAGATTCTATATCTATACTATATAATAATACTTATGATTGCTAAAATAAGTAAAAGTAAAATGCGACAAGAAATATTAATACGATTAAAGTTTATGACATTAAAAGGGTAACAACTAGATCGAGTACTGAACTAAGAAACTTTCAAATCTAACAATAACAGTCAGAAATTTAAAAATCTAACAGAAAGAATTAAGAAATTTTAACTTCAACTCCATCGAGTGCTGAACCACTCGATGTATATCCTTGAGCATCGCTATTAACTCCACGTCTCTATCACCGCAATCTATATTACTGACAACACAAAGGTCACGAATGGAAGTCGAAGGCATTGCCATCAGGGTTCGTCTAAAATTTTCATGTTCAGGTCGCGTTAAACCTGTCCATCCAAACTCACTACATATTTTAATATCACAATGACTTCTTAACCAACTATTAAGAACATCAACAACTGTGTCTATATTTAATATAGTGATGACTTTTTATTCGATTGCGATTAATAACTACAATTGTTCTTGTATTGTCATACATCGAATTGTCATACATACTAACTTAAAATCTTACATCTAATTCACACAATTTAAAATATTTAAGTAATAATTTGTAAATTTATAACGTAGCAATTGCTAACACCATTAAATGAAGATAGATGAGATCTATCAAAGTTAGTAATCTTCATTATGTTATTTGTGGGTTTTTTTTTTTTTGTGTTTTATGGTTGACATTACGGTGTTTTATTACTTTTTACACTTTTTAGGAAATTTGGACTTTGTAGCCAACTCCTAACCTATATTTACCTAAATACCCCATGTAAATAATAAATGCTCAAGTTGACTACCTTCTGAAAAAAATTCGGAGTTAGTGAGGATTGAGGGAGGTTATCTATTTATCAAGAAAGAAAAGTTTTATTAACCATTAATACAACCGTTGATGTTATCAGTTTTGTACGGCCAAGATCAATCGCACACCTTTATATAGGAATATAAAGAAACTCCCACTACCCACGGAACTGCATTTGTTTTTTCTTTCAAATTGCTTCCTTTTTTGTTGGAACTGTCTTAGGTGGAGAATTTGGGCAGAAAATCATGGGGGGAAATAACTAATTTGCAGTTTTTTATTTAATTTTTTAGTTATTTTGTTAGATCGTGGAATGTTATCTCCTATTTATTAGGCTAACCAGGTCAAAGTGTCACCCTGGACTGTCTTTAGGAGAAAATTGCTTCAATTAAGAAATAATTGTTACATATTCAAAAACACAATGTCTTCAAAAACACAATGTTAAATTGTATGTATTTAATTATGTGTTACTAAAATACATAAATAACTGTTAATATTGGATGCATTAAAAACACAATGTCTTCAAAAACACAATATTAAATTATATGTATATTATGTGTAACTAAATTACATAAATTTTGACTTATGACTTTTCTAACACAATGATTTATAATACTGCAACTTATAGCTCATGGGATAACATTCAAACACATTTTAATGCATTAATAATTGTTAAACAAAATTGATACATCCCGAGTTTTATTTGTTAAAAAGGTAATATCTATTAAGAGATCAAATTATTGGTTGTTTCTTAATATATAATTTAAGTTTTTTTTTTCAGGTGCTACATGCTGCAACTAAAATTGATCCTCTACGTGCTGCAACTCAAATTCATCATGACACAAATATTAATACACCTTTAAAATAAATATTATATATTACTTTGTTACTTGTTTAATTAAAATTAATGACTTTTCGAGGTAAATTAGTTTTACTTTTTTTATTGTTGCCAAATGATACATTAAAAATGAATAATTAGATTTAGTAACGAATTTTATGTTGCCTATATTTTATTGCAAATGTGTAATTAATTAAATAGGGGAGGAGAGATCGTGGGGAGTAATTTTAGGTTACTTCCTAATTGCTGCACTCTAAAAAAACTGCCAATTTTTTTGGGGTTATTACGGATGAGATTTAATCTCACAAATAACCGCCATGATCGGACGACACAGATTAACGTAGGTGTTGCTATCACCATAAAATTAACAAACAAAAAAGATATATACCTATTACATGTCAATGATAACAGTGTACATATAGTATTTCATTATACGTTTAATGTAATGCATCTCCTTTGTCCTTACGTTCATCTCAGCAATCTCACCCCATTCTTAAACTATAATGAACTTGTTATATCCATTGATATAGTGCACAGATGACCTAATCATCAATGACATAGACACACCGGTTAGAAAAGAAATCACTTTTGACCAGGTTTCATTTTGCAGTTTCCACGATTCAACATCCACGCTAAACATTATGATAGTAACCAACATATGGCGTTCATCTCGTATTGTGTTTTCATAACGAATTTTGTTTTTACAAATGCTTTGGCTTTTTGTATAATATTGTGTTAGGAAATTTGGTCTTTGTAGCCAACTCCTAGCATATATTTGCCTAAATACCCCATGTAAATAATAACCGCTCAAGTTAACTACCTTCTGGAAAATGGGAGTTAGTTGGGGTTAAGAGAGATTATTTATTTATCAAGAAAGAAAAGTTTTATTAACCATTAATATAACAGTTGATGTTATTAGTTTTGTAGGAGAACATGGTCGACAACTACAAAAACGGTTTAACCTGAATAATAAACTGCTAATACATATCCTAATTAAAATTATAATGGAGGGAAATATACATAAAAAAATTGAAAGTCGACGAGATTTTATGTTGAAAAAAATACAAATAAAAAGTATATCATGTCATATAAAAACACAATGTTTATACAAAAACACAATGCTATAGTATAATACAATGTTACATATATAAAAATAAAAACAACTACAAAACCTCGTTGTCTAATAAAAACACAATTACATAACACAATGCGGCGATAAAACTTCACCTCGTGAAACTACAACACCTAAATGACATTCAAATTCTTGCCATAACCACCTGGTGGTTATTCTTGTCAGGATTAAACATCACAATTAACCGTCTAATTTGTACAGCCAAGATCAATCGCACACCTTTATATAGGAATATAAAGAAACTCCCACTACCCACGGAACTACATTTGTTTTTTTTTTCAAATTGCTTCCTTTTTTGTCGGGAGTGTCTTAGGTGGAGAATCTGGGCTAAAAATCATGGGAGGAACTAACTAATTTACAGTTTTTTATTTAATTTTATAGTTATTTTGTTAGATCGTGGAATGTTATCTTCTATTTATTAGGCTGGCCATGTCAAAGTGTCAACCTAAACTATCTTTAAGAGAAAATTGCTTCAATTAAGAAATAACTGTTACATATTCAAAAACACAATGTCTTCAAAAACACAATTTTAAATTGTATGTATTTAATTATGTGTTACTAAAATACATAAATAACCGTCAAGATTGAACGTATTAAAAACACAATGTTAAATTGTATGTATATTATGTGTAAATAAATTACATAAATATTGACTTATGACTTTTCTAACACAATGATTTATAATACTGCAGCTTATAGCTCATGGAATAACATTCGAACACATTTTAATGAATTAATAATGGTTAAACAAAATTGATACATCCCGAGTTTTATTTGTTAAAAAGGTAATATCTATTAAGAGATCGAATTAACGGTTGTTTCTTAATATATAATTTAAGTTTTTCTTTCAGGTGCTACGTGCTGCAACTTAAATTGATCCTCTGTGTGCTGCAACTCAAATTCATCATGACACAAATATTAATACACCTTTAAAATAAATAGTATATATATTACTCTGTTACATGTTTAATTAAAATTAATGATTTTTAGTGGTAAATTAGTTTTACTTTTTTTATTGTTTCCAGATGATACATTAAAAAATGAATAATTGGATTTAGTAACGAACTTTATGTTGCTTGTATTTTACGGCTGAGATTTAATCTGAGAAATAACTGTCAAGATTGAGATAGGTTCTTAAGATTAAGATTAAGAACATCCAAACTATGTGTACATTTAAGATTATGATAACTTCTTATCCAACTGGTATTAGTAGGTGCAACAGTGGTTTAATTGTCTTACATGTTAGCTCAAGTTTTGTTATTTAGGTAACGCAATTTAATATCTTTGCTTCATTATTTGTAAGTTGATTAACGTAGGAGTTGCTATCACCATAAAATTAACAAAAAAAAAAAATATATACATATTACATGTCTATGATAATTGTGAACATATAGTATTTCCTTATAAGTTTATTGCAATACATAATTGATCGTTATAGTTATAATTTTATATGAATTGCTAGCAATAAATTAAGTAGTTATGCCATACGTTATATTCTTAGACGAAAGATTAAATACAAATTCCTTTAACGTACAAGCTGAAGGTTTTGCTGACAATATTGTTTGTACGATAACTTTTCCCCTAATAACAAAATAATTATTTTTTGTGGAGTTCTTTTAGGTCCATTTAATTGTAAAGGACCAAAAGTATTTGTATTGTTATATCATGGTTTATTTAATATTATTTTACTTCTTTCGTATATGATATATCAATAAATTCCTATTTATTCTAAGATCAGGTTACATATTACTTTGTTTTTGTTAACAATTAATATACAACAATCAGAGATATAATATGTTTAGTGTGGTTAAGATATCCTACAAAGCTTAAAACAAATGAGAAGGATGAGAAGTCACCATAAAGTGACAAGTGTCCAAGGAGCGATGAAGTGGGAAGAATAATTTCATCCAAAAAAACATGCACATTGTTATCAAATGCTTGGAAACATTCACATGCAAGTCATATGCTATTTCTCCCATATTTTTAAACACCCATAACTTTTTTATACGTCATTTGTTTATAAAAAATATACCATAAAATTGAGTGTTTTTTATCTTTAATACAAGTACCCTATTGTTACACTTTTGAAAAACTTAAAACCCAGTTAAGTAAAAGACAATGGACATAACGTAAAATATAATGCGTATTAAACTAAAAACACGATGGAAAACAGACTAAAAACACAACTGATATTAGATATAAAACACAATGATAAACAGACTAAAAACACTATGAACAACCGACTAAAACACAATGAACAATAAATGAAACACAATGGGCAGCAGAACTTAAAACACAATGGACAAACTTACTAAAACACAATGGTTAACAGAATAAACACAATGACCAGAAACTATAACACAATGTACAGAGGACCCACCCAGTTGAAAAACACAATAATCAAAATCAATAAAGCTATGTATAGAAAACCCAAATATTACACTATCTTTATACAAAAAAACAATGTTATTTTATACCTGTAACCGACCCCGACCCTACCAATAGGGTATGAATACGGTACACATTTTGAGATTACCCGATTTATACCCGAAAATAGCTGGAACCGCTCATACCTTATACCTGTTTTTTAATACTCGATAGAATACCCGAATTTTTAAAATATATTTTTATGTTTACTTCACAAGTTCTGTATTTAGGTTTTCCAAAAATTCATATTATAAATCAAATCATTTGTACTTGAGTGAATTTATGTTATTGTAATTTATTTTAATTATTTTTACAAATTTCAATCCTAATTTAATTTTTAAACGAATTTATTATTGTGTAAAATAACCAAAAAATACTTACTTTTTTTTAAATTGGGTATTAATACCCGATTCCAATACCCGGTTATACCCGAACCTGATCATACCCAACCCAGGTACATAGGGTATGGTTTTTCTCCTCAATACCCGTACCCTACCTATTTTTCTCAATACCCGATTACACCC
>JARYGA010006579.1:0-13845 GCA_030545235.1 Helianthus tuberosus | reverse complement strand
CTGGGGCATGCAACATTAGCAAGAGGTTCAGGCTGACTGACAACGATTGTCAATTGTGAGAAAAGCACAACTCTCGGGGTTTATGAGGCTAAGAGGATAACCTATTGTGTCACACCCTGCCTTTTGTGGAAGCGTGGTTATTGGTGTGATTTCTTAATACCATAGCATTCAATCATAACAATGCTATATGATAAAACCAAAAGATATTCATCCATAAAAATTAAGTTTGAAAATACCACAACACACTTGTTTGAAACATCAACACCAAATTTAAATTACAAACCATAATATGTTTTAATGAGTTCACGAAGACTCGACAACTTAACTTAAACCAACCCGAGCTTAGGACCATGTATCTCGTCTAGGAGTAAGATACATCTCCTAAACCCTACGACCTCGGATGACATCTTTTATTTAAACGCAGCTTGAAAACATGCAAACACCTGCCAGATCCACTCAATTCCCTGAAATACATGTAGTTTAAAAATATCAACAAAAGTTGAGCGAGTTCATGCATTTGTGTATGAATAAACCTTTAAAGTATGTCTTGTATGTATGTCCCTGGTATGTAGCAATAAGGAAAAACAGATCATCAAAGGTTTGCAAGGCCATTGATATGTGTGAAATGGTGCAGGAAAACTCAAACCTAGCAAACTTGTCTCCAGGAATAAGACATAGTCACCACATGGGCCACCCTGGTCCGCATGGGTGTGGGCTCGCTACACCCAACTAGATCTATCACACATGTCCCTTGGTCCTACGACGAGGATTAATGGCCTTAAGTCTTATACCCACCACTCACATGATCAAGTAGTAACCCTCTTTAAGCTAATCATACCATGTATAAAATGTTTGTAAACAATTGTAACATGTATTTCACCCCCGAAGTTATAAAACTGAAATCAGTTAAAAAGAAAAAGGGGGACATGAACTCACTATATTGCGTCTTCAGAATCGTAACCCAAATTTCTTCAGCAAACCCGACTACCTACAATGTACTACCGTCTATTAGGCGAACGGGTCGTGCCTTGATTTAGAGTTAACGTGTTGAGTTACGTTTCGTTTACGTCTCTAATATTATTCCAAATTATAATTACTTGTTAAAATAATAATTATTTTAACTTTTAAATTATATTTAATTTTTGGAATAATTGTTTAAACAATATTTTGTAATAATACTTCTCAAGTATTTATTTTCCTATTTCCTTCCCAAGGATGGGGGTATCTCATACATGTATATTTGTATTTGTAGCTCCAAAACAATATATTTTCAAGTCTTATCTTAGAAAATATATATAAACTTATTTTGTCCAAAAATAATGTATTTCAAGAAAATATATATTTTTCCCAAAACTCATATATCTTCTAAATATACTAAGAAAATATATTTTTACTTCCAAAAATAATATATTTTCTCCTTGTCAAAAATATGATACAACTTTGTAATATTTACAAAAATCATATTTTCATTTCTTGTATCCAAAATAATGTTTGCCAAAAATATATTTGTAACGGTATTTTCCGGAATATTTCGTAAGTTACGTTCTTGCGTTTGATTTCACAATATTAAGTGTGTAACTTATATATTTATTCCTTGTGATTTTTGGTATTATTATAGATTGTAAATTCTTGGTGTTTTGCTACTTTAAATCCTAAAATAGTATAACTAATACACAAAGCATACAAATAATCACACACAATGTGTCTTCTAAATATATATCCTCCAAATACATATTTAGTTATTTTTATTTTCAAAAACCAACCTCCAATACTTGTATTTTTGTAATAAAATCTATGGCAAAGTTTGTATTGAAAACCATAGTTAAAACTCACTTGTAAATACTTGTTTAGAAAATATTTTTCTAAGTGTTTGTATTTTTAGAAAATTTTGCCATAGTTTCCCCTAAAAATGGAGGTGTCCATGCTATTAAAGCATATCATTTTCTTTTCAAAAATTATCATAAACAATCAACAATCAATCTACACTTACCAAGTGCTAAAACAAAGCTATCTACATAATAATCATGAACTTGAACTTTCATAAAAACTTGTAGTAACTTGGTAGTATGTTTAGTAGACTTAGTTACCCTTTAAAGTGTGTTTATTTCTTTAAAAATCTCATTCCTGAAAGATTTGAGTATTTACAACTTGTTAGATGATTTTTCTAAAAATCATTCTTTTGAATTTTTCTTGTATACAAAGTGTTCTTATACTTGTTTTATCACCAAAAATAGTGTATATTTAAGTAAGAACCAAGATCTTCTAAAAATCACATTTTGAACTTGGTTCTTTTGGAAAACCATTCATAAATCTTAGATCCATAAGATTACTAGCTCACTTTGTTTATTATTTTTCAAGAAATCACTTTATTCTTCAAGTTCATGCTTAACACATGAGGATGATCATCTTGTTTTATTACATAATCATCCTCTCTCTTGCTAGATCATGTGTTTAATCACCATCTAGCAAGCTCCTTATGATGATCAACATTATAATCTCAAGTAAATAACAAGCAAGTATCATTCATACACTAAACAACATAGTTTCATCATATATCAAGCTTATGTTAGAGATTTATGATTATGTCTTTTAGTGTTCATCAAGTTTATCAATGTACATCATCATTTAACTAACAACATATGAAGTAAATAAGGATCATGAGAGTCTTACAACTAGCACAAAGGCTAGGGAAGAACACAAGATGATGGTGATGACAAAAGTGATGGATAAAAGCAATTGATGGAGGTCCTTCAAGATCCACAAGCACAAAGCTCCTTTGTATGGCTCCTTACACCTTAGAATGATCTTGGAATGGTTGGATAATGGCTGAAAAGTGGTGGTGGTTCTCGGCCGAGAGTGGGAGGAGGAGAGGGAGAGAGCAGTGGGTGTTGTGTGTGAAAGATAATGACCCTCCATGTTTACTTATAATCTAAATTTTGGGTATTAACCATTGTGTAACATGTTTGGGAAGTACATAACAATATCTATAGTGAATCAAGGAAAGATTAAGCAAGATCTATGGAAGATTATGGTGGGGTCATTATGACCGTCCACACACAAGGGGGGGGGGTCTAAGTGTAAGTTCCAACCATTAAGTTAGATTAAAGTTCCAATCCAAGTATTTGTTATAAGTGTTAGTTACTTAGATATTTTATATGAGGTGTTATGATGTTTGGGGATCATAACTAGTTCAGAAACATTAAAACAATGCTTCTAGTATAATTTTGGTGTTCCTGGTAATGTCCGGCTGTTCGGTTAGATACCGGTTCGTTAAAGTGTCAAATTATTCCGTTTAGTGATCTTTAAGTACCCTTTTGTGACAGTTTTAATTCCCGACACTTAGGAAAGCATTCAGGACCATTTTTCCATATTTTTGCATGTTACTAGCTTGTTAAATTGCTGATTTTTGCTGAAATGTGCAGAATTCTGCACTTTATGTGGGTTTTAGGCACTTTCCGGCACCTAAACTATCACCTAGTGAAGCAGTTTTATGGTCCTTACTTCCCTACACACTATACTAGTGTAGAACTTGGTTTCTGGCTCATACTGGGTCTCAAAACATTGTCTGTCTATGTACTGAACATCGTCAGCATTTATCTGAGTTATCCGCTAACTGTGCTAGCTGTGCTTTGTGCATCGTATATGTCAATAAAGTTTGCATGTGATAATGAGGTGACATTATCTAATATGTAATGGGCATGTAAGTATGATGCAGTAATCAAAAAGCAGTTTAAGTTATTAATTGTAATTCAGCACAATCATTAAGCACTAATTTATATTAATTAAATTGTACGGATACCTGGATTTTTGACGGTTGTCACATTCTCCCCCTGTAAAGAAAATTTCGTCCTGAAATTTTAGTTTTGCTACTAGATGCAGGGGTCTTGGGGAACAAATGTGGGTATTTTGCTTTCATGCGATCCTCGCGTTCCCAAGTGAATTCTGGGACGTGATGCGCATTCCAACGAACCTTGACGAGTTTAACGCTACTCCTGCGTGTTTTGTTAACCTTCCAATCCGTAACCTCAACAGGTTCTTCAGTAAAGTGGAGTGTGTCGTCATTGTGGACTTCATCGGCAGGAATGACAACTGTTTCTTGAGTTGGACTCTTTTTCAGATTAGATACATGAAATGTATCATGAACGCCATTCAGTTCTGTGGGTAGATCCAACTTGTAAGCTACAAGACCAATCCTCTCTAGGATTTTGAATGGTCCAATGTATCACGGGTTCAACTTCCCACGCTTCCCAAAGTATGCTACACCCTTCCAGGGTGAAACCTTTAACAAAACCATATCTCCTACTGCAAACTCCAACGGTTTCCTTCTTTGGTCCGCATAACTCTTTTGTCGATCACGAGCCACCTTGATGCGCTCTCGGATCTGTGTAATCTTATCAGTCGTCTCTTGAACCAATTTAGGACCAACATGCTGTCTATCACCCGCGTCTGCCCAGCATAACGGTGATCGACACTTGCGTCCATAGAGAGCTTCAAATGGTGCAGCTTGGATGCTCGCATGGTAGCTGTTGTTGTACGAGAATGCTACCAAGGGTAAGTGAGTGTCCCAACTACCACCCAAATCCATTACGCAAGCTCGCAACATGTCTTCCAATGTTTGAATCGTTCGTTCACTCTGGCCATCAGTCTGCGGATGGAATGCAGTACTCAGATTCAACTGAGAACCAAAGGCTTCTTGGAAGGATTACCAAATCCTTGACACGAACCTTCCGTCTCTATCAAAGATAATTGAGAGAGGCACTCCATGCCGTGCAACTATTTCTCTCAGGTATAGCTCAGCAAGCTTACTAGTGTTGTCTTTCTCCTTGATTGGCAAAAAGTGTGCGGATTTCTTCAGTCGGTCTACGATTACCCAAATCGTATCGTGACCTCTGGGTGTCCTTGGTAACTTTGTTATAAAATCCATTGAAATCTGCTCCCATTTCCACATGGGTATTTCGGGTTGTTGCAGAAGACCTGAAGGTTTATGATATTCGGCCTTTACTTTGGCATAGGTCAAACATTTGCCAACATACGTTGCAACATCACCCTTTAATCTCGGCCACCAATAAAAATCCTTTAAATCTTGGTACATTTTATCCGATCCTGGATGGTTCGAGTACCGTGACTTGTGACTCATCAAAAATTACTTCTCTCAGACCACCAAAGAGAGGAACCCAAATTCGTTTCATGAAGCACAACATTCCTTCATCATTGGGTACTAGCTGCTTCTCCATCCCACAGAGATATTCATCTTCAAGATTCTTTTCCTTAAGAGCTTCTCTCTGCATGGCACGAATGCGCAACGAGAGGTTCGTTTGAATAATCATTTCCAAAGCCCTAACCCTTATGGGCTTGATTCTTTCTTTCCGACTCAGGGCGTTTGCAACCACATTCGCCTTCCCTGAGTGATACTTTATTTCACAATCATAATCGTTTAACAACTCTACCCATTGTCTTGGTCTCATGTTAAGCTCTTTCTGATCGAATATATGCTGTAAGCTCTTGTGATCAGTAAAGGTTGTGCATCGCGTGCCATACAAGTAATGTTGCCAGATCTTTAATGCAAACACCACTGCGCCTAATTCCAAATCATGCGTGGTGTAATTTTTCTCGTGGACCTTCAATTGGAGCGAAGCATAGGCTATAACCTTCTGTCGCTGCATCAGCACGCAGCCTAAACCTTGACGTGAGGCGTCGCAATAGACCATGAAGTCGTCAGTGCCTTCGGGTAGGGATAAGATGGGTGCATCGCAAAGCTTGTTTTTCAACAACTGAAATGCTTCTTCTTGCTTGTCTCCCCATTCGTACTTCTTGTCTTTCTGAGTGAGGGAGGTCAATGGTTGTGCGATCTTTGAAAAATCCTCAATGAACCTGCGGTAATATCCTGCCAAACCTAGAAACTGTCGAATTTCGGTTGGCGTCTTCGGAGTCTCCCAATTCTTGATCGCGTCGATCTTTGTGGGATCCACATGAATTCCATTTCTGTTAACCACATGACCAAGGAACTGAACCTCGCGCAACCAGGATTCGCACTTCGAGAACTTCGCGTACAATTTCTCTTCCTTGAGCAGCTCTAAGATAGCTCTTAGATGTTGCTCGTGTTCTTCATTCGTCTTCGAGTAGATCAAGATATCGTCAATAAACACAATCACAAACTTATCGAGATACGGCTTGCAGACTCTATTCATCAAATCCATGAATACTGCTGGCGCGTTTGTCAAGACAAACGGCATAACCAGGAACTCGTAATGTCTATATCGAGTTCTGAAGGTCGTCTTTGGAATACACTCCTCTTGAATTTTCAACTGGTGATAACCTGATCTAAGATCGATCTTGGAGTAAAAACTCAAACCTTGTAGTTGATCGAACAGGTCATCAATCCTTGGCAAAGGATACCGTTTCTTAATGGTCAATTTGTTCAGCTCGCGGTAGTCGATACACATGCAGAAACTACCATCTTTCTTCTTAACGAACAAAACTGGAGCTCCCCAAGGCGAGAAGATTGGTCTGATAAATCCCGTGTCTAATAACTCCTGGAGTTGTGTTGACAGCTCTTGCATTTCTGAAGGCGCAAGTCGATAAGGTGCCTTGGCTACAGGCGTAGCACCTGGAACTAAGTCAATGTGAAACTTGACTTGTCTTTGCGGCGGTAATCCTGGCAAGTCTTCGGGGTAAACTTCAGGATACTCCTTCACGACTGGAATGTCTTCTAGCTTTGGCTCAGCGGCTTCCTTATCCAAAATGTGTGCCAAGAAGACGACACATCCTTTCTGCAAGCATCTGCGGACTTTTAAGCAACTGATGATCCTTAGGGGTGTATTGTGCTTCTCTCCATGTACCACAATTGTTTCTCCATTCGCCATCGGAATGCGAATGACCTTCTCGTGACATACGATCTCTGCTCGGTTGCTTAACAACCAATCCATTCTGACTACCACGTCAAAGCTTCCCAACTCGATGGGCAGAAGTTCAAGCAAAAACTCGTGCTCACCCAGTTCTGTCATGCAACCTCTGATGACTTCATTCGCTTCTACTAGCTTTCCATTTGCTAGTTCTATCGAATACAGAATGTCTAGCTTACTAGCTACCAACCCAAGTATACTCTTAAATTCTAGGGATACAAAACTATAATCGGCACAGGTATCAAATAGTACAGATGCAAAGCGTTGGTTGATAGGGAACGTACCAGTGACCACATTTGGATCTTGGCGAGCTTCCCTCGCTCCGATGTTGAAAATCCTTCCATGAGCTTGGTTGATTTTTGGGCATTCTCGCTTGAAGTGCCCAACGTCTCCATAATTAAAGCAACCGGGTCCTCGACCATTACCATTCCCATTACCACCTTGAGTGTTGTTTGCACCACGGTTCCCACTACCAGCTTGATTCCCAAGATTACCACGATTTCCGTTACCGCCATTTCCTCCTTGAGGGCGGTTTCCATACCCATTACCATCGTGGTTATTGTTCCCACTGCCATAACCTCTCTGACCATTGTTACCACGACCAGCACCAACCCAGCACGTTTCCTTTGAATGACCAACTCTTCCACAAGACTCGCATTTCCTAACTCTGCACTAGCCAGCATGATGGTACTGGCACACATCACATTTGGGCAGAGTGCCCCTATATCCTTTTCCCTTGACTTCAGTACCAGTCTTGACCTCGACTGGTGGGTTCACATCCTTCTTTTTATTGGCGCTACTGGTACCCTTCTTAAAGTTTGAGAACTTCCTTTTGTTCTCACCAGACGACTCAATGTGAGTCTCCTTCTTCTTCTGGTCAGAGATCGAAAACTTGTTCAACCTGATTGCCTCTTCAGTTAGTGCTACACTCAGATCAATCGCCTCCGTGATTGTTGCAGGCTTTGACGTCGTCACCATACTCATAATCTGAGGCGCCAACCCCCAAATGAAACGCTCGATGCATTTGAATTCCGGATCAACCATGTATGGTACCACGCAAGAAAGGTCGTGAAATCTCTGCACATATTCGGCAATCTTTGGGCCGTCCATCTTGAGGTTCCAGAATTCAGTTTCTAGCTTTTGGATTTCAGCCCTGGAGCAGTATTTCTTTCGCATGAGTTCCTTCATTTCTTTCCATGTCATGGCGTAAGCAGCTTCTTCTCCCAAGGTCTGGACTTGAAGATTCCACCAGGAAAGCGCTCCGTCTAAGAACAATCCGGAGATATAGGTGACTTGGTGTTGCGGAGCACACTTGCTCATTCTTATCACAGAATCGGTCTTCTCCGTCCATCTGACAAAAGCTACAGCACCCCCGGTGCCGTCGAAATTTGGAGGCTTACAATCTAGAAACTGTTTATAGGTACAGCCTGTACAAGTAACATCATTCACATAAAGCATTAGCGATCGCACATGGAATATCCAAATGTAACGTAATGTTTCTTTAATGACTCAAACAATACCAAGAGGTGGGTTGCTTCCCGAGGTACCTCCACTATGCTCGGAGCGTAAGGCCTCGTGTCGTGCTATCACCCGTGAAATCCGTTCTTGTAACTCGACCTCAGTTGTAGGCAGTGTGTTGTGTAACACCCGTCTTGTTTAATACTCGAAATTAATAATAATTCATAAGATTTTATACAAAAGATATCTAAATTAAAACATTTGTTCTTAAAAACCAAGTTCTAAGGTAACGAACATAGTTATCTACCGACTAATTTAAACATCCATAAGTTGTTTAGCAAATGATTTACATCATAACATTGTTTAAACCGAGTTAATTTATGCGGAAGCTTCAAAAGTTAGTGTTCGGTTCTTCAAAAGCTTGCTTGACCGTCATCCGTGATCCTTGAATACCTAGAAACTAAAATGTTTACATTAAACATTAGAATTAGAGTACATAAGAATAATACATAGTCGAAACTACGTTTAAAACGGATTCGATTTAACGAAAGTATGCAAAATTTACAAGATTTTCCAGGGTTCTACCGTAAGTTACGGTATATACCGTAAGTTACGGTAGTCATCTGAAACTTCTGGTCCACCGTAAATCAGTAAAGAACCACCGTAACATTTTGGTCCCTACCGTAAATTATGGTATGTACCGTAATTTACGGTAGACTCTGGAATGTTATGTTTTTGTTTGGTTTGTTTGTTTACTTGGACCAAATTCTCGGATTTCATTCCTACAACCCAACATGTTAAATCCTCGTAATCTAATATGTCATTCATCAATAATAACAAAAGACCGAGTAACCATACTACAGTGTATTACCATGCCTTAATTGGTTATTCGAACCGTTTGGCTCATCTAAAGAATCCTCCATTTTGATGACTACCAACAAGGTCTAACCAGATTCTTGGCCTATTATTCGACATAGCGATCATCATCGCTTTAATCCAACTCAACTTTTAATACACAATCCAACTATATATATATATATATATATGCTAAATATCAAAATTTACCCAAATGTAACAAATCAAGTTACATACCTTCAAAGTAGGCCTTTCAAACGTGTTTCGCCACCCGCTTGTTCGCTTGACGCTCCTGCGCCCTTTCCTATAGAGTTCATTTATAACATGTTTAGAACTCTCTTTAAACCATATATCGCATAATACACCGAAACATCATGATTATGCATTTAAACTTTGAATTTCAGTTTTAAGCCTTCTTTGAGGCATTTTCACAAACACTTTAAGGGCAGATTTTTACATGATTAAATATCAAGTCTCTAGCTTGTCACTTAGCCCTAATTTCACATCATTCAACCATTTTACACAATTGTTAGCTTCTATAATTCTGAAGTCACCTCACAATTGTCAAATTACACTAGAACAACACCCAATTTCCTAGTGTTTATCCAATTCTACATAACCCACTAATTACCTACAATGGTGTTCATGGATTTTACTAAAATTTCACATGATTTCAACTTGTATTTGTCTAGGGTTTGTCCCTAGACACTATAGTGTTCGTACTTCATCATAAAACAAACATGCAACCATAAATTTCAGATTTTCCCAATTTCATGAGAACTTTCAATTTGAGAGTTTTCATCAAATTTTACATACCTTGTAATCTCTATGCTCGATTTTTGTTTTTGATCAGATTTGGACCTTCAATTTGGTTGTTTTGTGAATGTTTAAGGTTTAGATGGAGCCTGGGGGTCGCCCCTGATGTTGGTCGATTTCAGCAAAACACAGACAATTGTGTTTTGTGTTTTATTTTGTTATTTCTATAAAAATAGCTTTCATTTAGACACATATGGTCCCTCATTTTTCACTCTTAATTCTTTTGAACTCCTAACTACTCATAAGTGACTAACTAACTTAGTTAGTGTCATTCCTAGTTAGTTTATTTTTACTAGTTTATTTGCAACCTAATTACAAATTGATGAACTCGCATTTTTGGGATGTTACATGTTGTCTCTTCGAGGAGGCATCTTCTAAAGAAGATTGTACAGGTCAGGTATTTATGTATATAAGTATGTAGTATGTGTAAGTAATAACATTCATCAACACAAGTAAACATATAACATCCCATGTCATAACACAAACAAGTAATCCAACAACGTATATAATGAGAATGTTGCGATTGAGCTTTCATATATCAATGACCACAATTACAGTTTTACAAGTTCATCAAATGTATCATATCACAACAAAAAGGACTACAGGGTTACAGCACCCTTGTCCAAAATATCCATCAAACTACAATAATCAAAAGTCAAAGGTCAAAAAAGTGGTCGTTAAAAAGGTTGTGCAATCTGGGCTCAATAGCTGCACTCTCACCAAAAGTATGCTACCTGCATAAAACCAAAAACTGCTATGCTGATGGTGGAGGAGGAGGAGGTGGAGGAACGAAAAGCAAACTGCGCAGATGCGCTAGCTCCTCCTCGAGGGCATGAACATGACGCAACAAATAGCTGATCTGCTGCTCCATAGTAAGGAAACGAACATCAAAATCTGGGTATGGTAAAAGAGGAGCGGGCGGAGTCGCGAATGGTGACTGACAAGTGCAAGGTGGAGGACGCGGAATCCTCTCAAGATCCATGACTCTGCAACACAACATCTCCTGCTGGAGCTGTAAGGATAGGAGTAGCTCATCCCTCGTGTACCCAGTGTAATGGAAGAGATGGTATGGATCAGAAACAGGCATCGTGTTAGGCAGAAACCAGATCAGTGGCTCACCCGATGGTACAGAAGCAAAAGGTGCAGTGTGTGAAAACTGTGGCATGAAAGGAAAAGTAGCTGACATAGGAGGAATATGACCGGGCTGCTGACTCGATGGACCCTCCCCTGGACGGGGTGGAGGAATATCCTATAGGAACGTGACCGGTAGATCGGTGCAGTGTATATCAGACACATGTGGGTGAAACGGGGCGATATCAACGGGTGCATGAGTAGGTGCAGGTGGGGGAGTAACAGGCCTAACAAAAGGAGGCAGGTCATCGCCATCCTCTATCCACCCATTATGGATGAATGCATATCTGGGTTCTACATGGTCAGCAAAAGGAGCATGATCAACGGCTGCAGGTAAAGGGTCAGGTAACAGTGGTGCAACAACTGGAACATCAACAGGTGCATGCTCAGGCAGGGGATCGTGAGCAGGTATAGGCTCGGGTGTAATCAAAGGCTCAGGGTCAAAGTTGTGTGGAAAGACAGGATCAAACTCATCATCAAACTCAAATTCATGCGGAGGAACAGGTGCGGCAAACATAGCTGTGTCAGAATCGGAATCGGTGGGATAACGCTGAAATCCCAGTGCGTGTAGAGTAGTAGATGACACAGACTCGAATGAATCAGGACCAGAATGGTCAGACGAAATCTCAACGACAGGAATTTCAATGACATCGTCTACTGGAATCTCGACAAGTGGAGCGACAACAGCATCATCGACTGGAGCTCCATCATCCTGGGCACCCTCAGGGGGACCCTCAATAAAAAGATCGATGTCGTCGTCAGACATAGCGTCAAGAGGCAGATCCTCGAGAGGAAATGCAGCAAGAGGTAAGGAAGCAGGGATCTGAACAAGAAGTAGATCCTCTCTAGGAAGACCATCAGCTAGCGGTATATCATCGCCAAAATCTGGTAAAGCAAACGGCTGGAAATCATCATCATCGCTACTCGTAGTGTCAGATGTAAAAACCTCATCCTCTGGGATGATCTCATCATCCGAAACTATGGCCATAGGGTCTACGGTATCTGATACTCCACTATCAAAAGAGGACATGGTGTCTGTAACAAATCAATCATGACATATGGACATACATCAACAATCATCAAATAAGCATGTAAGCAGTAACAATGTAAGCATGTATGCATCCTAGCCTTCCCAAGACTATCCCACCCAGCCTCTCAGACTGAACCACCTAGTCTCTCAGACTAAACCTTCCAGTTTCTCAAACTGAACTACCCAATCTCTCAGACTGCCCCAGCTAATCTCTCTGACTAACTCCCCAGTCTCTCAGAATGACTACCCAGCTAGTCTCTTAGACTAACTCCCCAGTCTCTCAGACTGACTACCCAGCTAGTCTCTCAGACTAACTCCCCTGTCTCTCAGATTGAAATATAAACGAATTCTTTGAAATGTATTTTGTGTCTTTTATTTGTAAACATATTGGTTTTCCTGGATCTGGACATTTTGTGTATGCAATGAAAACATGTTTGTGAAAACATTTTTGTGAGAGCCCTAATGATCGTAGTCTAGACTTGAGAAAGAATCCTAGTTCGCTACGATCGAAGCTCTGATACCAAGCTGTCACACCCTGACTTTTGCGGAAGCGTGGTATTGGTGTGACTTCTTAATACCATAGCATTCAATCATAACAATGCTATATGATAACACCAAAAGATATTCATCCATAAAAATTAAGTTTGAAAATACCACAACACACTTGTTTGAAACATCGACACCAAATTTAAATTACAAACCATAATATGTTTTAATGAGTTCACGAAGACTCGACAACATAACTTAAACCAACCCGAGCTTAGGACTATGTATCTCGTCCATGAGTAAGATACATCTCCTAAACCCTACGACCTCGGATGACATCTTTTATTTAAACGCAGCTTGAAAACATGCAAACACCTGCCAGATCCACTCAGTTCCCTGAAATTCATGTAGTTTAAAAATATCAACAAAAGTTGAGCGAGTTCATGCGTTTATGTATGAATAAACCTTTAAAGTATGTCTTGTATGTATGTCCCTGGTATGTAGCAATAAGGAAAAATAGATCATCAATGGCTTGCAAGGCCATTGATATGTGTGAAATGGTGCAGGAAAACTCAAACCTAGAAAACTTGTCTCCGGGAATAAGACATAGTCACCACATAGGCCACCCTGGTCCGCATGGGTGTGGGCTCGCTACACCCAAATAGATCTATCACTCATGTCCCTCAGTCCTACGACGAGGATTAATGGCCTTAAGTGTTATACCCACCACTCACATGATCAAGCAGTAACCCTCCTTAAGCTAATCATATCATGTATAAAACGATTGTAAACAATTGTAACATGTATTTCACCCCCGAAGTTATAAAATTGAAATCAGTTAAAAGAAAAAGGGGGACATGAACTCACTGTATTGCGTCTTTAGAATCGTAACCCAAATTTCTTCAGCAAACCCGACTACCTACAATGTACTAACGTCTATTAGGCGAACGGGCCGTGCCTTGATTTAGAGTTAACGTGTTGAGTTACGTTTCTTTTACGTCTCTAATATTATTCCAAATTATAATTACTTGTTAAAATAATAATTATTTTAACTTTTAAATTATATTTAATTTTTGGAATAATTGTTTAAACAATATTTTGTAATAATACTTCTCAAATATTTATTTTCGTTTTTCCTTCCCAAGGATGGGGGTATCTCATACATGT
>JARYGA010006578.1:0-47770 GCA_030545235.1 Helianthus tuberosus | reverse complement strand
GGCACCACCATTACACGCCATTCATCTTACATTGTAGATATAAAAAGTATTATAGAAGCATAGCTCAAATGCAAGTTTACTGTGTAACCATTCAGATACATAGTATTAAAAGAATTAGAGGCATTTAACAGTTGCGAGTTAACTTAAACAGTAACCTACAAACAAGGGGGCTCATGGCATAAGGAAAGATCCCATAATATTCTTCAGGCAAATCCTCCAAAAGTGATGGTAGGAAGTTCAATGGTGACCTCTCATAAGCAGTTGCTGAAATGCTACAATAGCAATTACCATCAGACATGCATACAAAGTGGAATAGAATAATAACACATCCATGAAACTGCCATTACCCAATACATAAATATAGGAAAAACATGTAAAATGGTTGACCTGGATTTGCTAGTATAAGTATCAAGTCAACTGTAGGATTGCGGGCAGCGAGGCAAAGTGCTAAGGCTCCACCAAAAGATTCTCCAAGCAAATAAATTGGCTTATTTGGGGACAAAGTGCACTCAATCATCACAATTTCTTCCACAATATGAATCAAACCTTCATGAAAACAAACTGTCACAACTTGCTAAAGAGATATTCAAAGATATAACTTGTAAGTATCTGAATTTTTACCAAATACTATGGTTTGATCTCATGCAAATAACTCTCCAAGAAAATAGAAGTTATCCTAAAAGCTTGCAGGTCATAAAGAAGCTTTGGTGTAACAAGTCTTATAAAGCTATGAGATCAACTAAATAGTATGGAAATTTAAGCAATATAAGAAATAGTTCAGCATAGGGATGGCAATAGTTCATCTAATGCGAATTGTTTTTTCCATACCCATACATGGCCCAATACCCGTCGGGTGTCGGGTATACCCGTCCCAAATGCTTCGGGTTTCGGATATACCCGTTAGGCTCAGGTATTTTTTCCATCCCTACTTCAGCATATATGCTAGAGAAGATGATAACCTTCCAATGATGTTCGATCCCAAACTGGAATATGCAAGCATTGAACATTGTAAACCCTGTCATTCAAGATGAGAAGGATCATTGTAATATCAAAGCATTTAAAGAACATGAAGATAGTCTACCAAAGCACAGTCTTCTTAGATGCTTGTTAACAAAATGAAATTTCATGCGTAAAATTAATTGATATGGGATAATAACTTGTTCTTTACTCATTAACATATAAAATGATAAAAACATTTTGTAGATCAAGACAACTCACTTTCCAAGAGTTTTCTCATGTATAACAAGGTGTTGATGCAGATTTTGTGTCCGATGCTTGTCGAATAGATTAGTTTTATTTTACGCTGAATTTGTAATAGTTAGTGAAACGGTCTATCGAACGTGTATAGACCCGCTCGTTTGAAGTGGTCAAACGAGAGGGTTATTCGGTTGACCGTGTGGGTTTTGCTAGACAAACAGTTAGATTATGGTTGTATAATGTTTGGTGTCGAAGGATAAGGCATCGAAGGATTGTGTATATCCTTCGATGAGCTCGAAAGATATCCATCGATAGATGAAGATGGACCTCGAAGGATATGTCATCCTTCGAGGTATATGTGTATCTTTCGATAGCTGGATGATCGACAGATGATCTATCGATCAATCAGTTAGATCCTTCGACCATACAACCTGTGTTGGGTATAAATACCAACACTTTGTCATTTGCAAGACTAAGAGAGTGAGAGGAGGTTTGAGACCTCACCCAGGGAGAGATCACCACTTGATCTCTCCCGGAATGTATACTCCTTTGGTATTAGTTCGGTTATCATGTAATCGGGCCGATTTGTAACGTTTTACTACCGGATTAATACAAAGTTGTTTGTTTATCATTGCTAATCTCTTCCGTCTTTGAACATAATCACAAGAATCACGGTTTCGGTCCCCCAAACCCGGTCCTACAATTGGTATCAGAGCCATGGTGCCCGATTTAGTAAATCTAACCGTTTACTAAGTCACATGTGCTCTAGATCTGTGATTTTTGTGCTTTTTGTTCAAGATGTAAAAATGGTGAAAATCAAGAAAAACTCAGATCTGGACCCGAATATTCAGATCTGTGCTGAAACGAGTGTTGGGTTTTATGTTTTTCACCTAAACATTCAAGTTATCATCATCAAAAACTGTATACAAAGTGTTTTCATCAAATCTGCAGATTTACACAGAGGCTGTGTTCTTGATGTTCTTGGCAGCTTCATATTTCGAAAGATGTAAAGGTACCCCGAAAGATGTAAGGAACTTCGAAAGATCAGACAGATATATTCGAAGGATAATCCTCTCCCTCAACTTCGAAAGATAATTTCGAAGGATCATCCTCTCCCCGAAAGATATATTCGAAGGATCAGCCTTGAAGATCAGCAGTGTACGAAGGATCAGCCATGTCCAACTTCGAAGGTGTTTCGAAGGATCAACAACTTCGAAAGATGATCAGTCCCAACAACTTCGAAGGATCCAACTTTGATCAGCTCGAAGGATATCTTTCGACCAATTCATCTTTCGTGTCACCATTTTCAACAACTTCGAAAGATTATCCTTCATCTTTCGAGCATCAATCATCCAACATATGTTTCGAAAGATGATTCTGAAACAGGGATTTGAAGTTGTCGGCTGATGCAGATTGTTCATCGAAGAAGAACAGGGATTTGAAGTTTGATGCTGGTTTGACTCGGTATTCAGGGGTTTGAAGAAGAAGAAGACACCCCAGAGTTTAATTCCGAACCGGCGGTGGTTTTTGATTTGTCGCCGGAGAAACATCTATTCTGATCAGAACACTTCACGGTGGTTGCGGAATCAATTATTCGTTGGGCGTCGTGCACTCATCTATCTACTGCTTTGAGGTCTGATTTTGTTTGCTGAAAAGTTTGACAATGAAGAGTTAGGTGCTTTTGATGTGTGTATCGAAGAGAAAGAGTATGTTGGCTGGGTAAAGATGAAGATGTCGGCTGATTAAAATTAGGGATTGTTGACTTTTGAGTTTAAGATGGGCCAAAGCTGCCATGGGCTCATATGAATTTTCAATAGATGGGCTCAGTGTATCGCAGACTTTCAACTGGATCAAGGTTCTCTATTTTTTTTTTTTTGGCTTGTTAAATTTGAAATTGTTGGACCAATCAAAAGACCCACTAATATTTGATCTAATTAATTGGCTAAATTAATTTTAGGCAAATGATTAAAAAAAAAGGAAACAATGATGATGGCTGATGTTGTTGTCGGCTTAAAAAAAAAAAAAAAAAAAAAAAAAAAAAAAAAAAAAAACTATTAGTGGTGATGGAATGTTGATCAGTTTTGGTCGGGTATTCGCGAATTGATTTGAATCGTGCTTCTATAATTCAACGTCAAATTTGCACGGGGTTCGGGAGCGCACGGGATGATGCAGCATGATGAAAACAAAAGATGATGATATTTTGAAAAATGTGGGGTAGTCACGGTTGCCGATGCAAATGTCAAAAATGGTGACGCGACTATTATGGGCCAAAAACGGAATGGTATGTTCACTTCCGCACGTCAATGTTTATGATTGTTACCGGTTATTCGTAAATGTTCGAAAGCATTTTGTTTATTGTCATATTCTCGCATTTGAAGACGAACGTATGAACCTTGAACGCCAACACCGGTCCTAACGAGTTCACAAAGTCTTTGGAGGGATACAAGTCGGATCCGATGGGGTACTAGGCGATATTGCTTTATCAACTAGAATATGCAACGAAGAAATCCTTTTTGTTTATTGTCATATTCTCGCATTTGGTAACGAATGAATGAACCTAGAATGTCAACACCGGTCCTAACGAGTTCACAAAGTCTTTGGAGGGATACAAGTCGGATCCTACGGGGTACTAGGGGACGTTCTTATTCAACTAGAATATGCAAAGAAGAAAGTCGTTTTCGTGATTTTTCGGAACCGAGAACATTCAATAAAGATTGACGACAGTTCCGCTTAGTGGAGGGAATTGGTGAACATTTGACGACAGTTTCTTTGAAGTGGAGAGAATCTGTTAAGGTTTAGAGATTTTACCAAAGAAATGGGGGGATAAAAATGTTGAATTTCTTCGGTAAATTTCTAAACGCAATCACAGGTGGTAGAGTTTGTGATTTTCTGGTGATACAAACGGTTCGGCGTGGAATGTTTTGCACATACACATATTTGAGGATTTTAATTAATTCTCCAGCCAGCGTGAAGGGTTTTGCACGGAAAAATACAGGTTTCTAAAGTCTACAGTAGTTACAAAAGCGCTGTTCACTGAAGACCTGGGGAATCTTAATGAAAGCTGATAGTTCAAGGCTGAAGACCTGCAGGATTCGGTTTTGGGTTTGATGTTTCTTTGGGATTTTACAGGGATCTGGGGGTAACTCAATTCGTTGAGTTTGCAAACGATGTACTTGGTCTAGCTGACTTCCTGAGTACTGATGCTGAAGATCCGTAGTGCATTACGTGGTCAACTTCACAAAGGCGAGACAATGAGATCTGGATGTAGTTCAACTAAGCATGCTGGTTGAGCTTGCAAGGGATACACTTGGTCTAGCTGACTTTCCTGAGTGTTGATGCTGAAGATTAAAGTGCATTACTTGGTCGATTCCACAAAGACGGTTTACAGAAGACAGTTCACCAGAAATCTCTATCAATGTAGTATGCTTGTATGAAATAGAGTTCTTATGACAAGATCAAGACTTGATGCAGTTCTTAAAGATTGGAACCCTTATCAAATGCCGGTTGGAGTATTGGAAGATCAGCGGAAGATCGGTCAATTGAGGAAATTGCACAACACCCAACACGGATACGCGTACTTTAAGGGGGAAATATTTTACAAGGAGCGTCAAGATACTACTTACCTGGATCATCGGTCAAGGGGGAATTTGTTAACACAGAGAAGATGAATACTTGACTGAAGATCGATTGCAGTTGCATTTTCAGCATTCGACAGCAACGGACAAGGGGGAATTTGTTGATGCAGATTTTGTGTCCGATGCTTGTCGAATAGATTAGTTTTATTTTACGCTGAATTTGTAATAGTTAGTGAAACGGTCTATCGAACGTGTATAGACCCGCTCGTTTGAAGTGGTCAAACGAGAGGGTTATTCGGTTGACCGTGTGGGTTTTGCTAGACAAACAGTTAGATTATGGTTGTATAATGTTTGGTGTCGAAGGATAAGGCATCGAAGGATTGTGTATATCCTTCGATGAGCTCGAAAGATATCCATCGATAGATGAAGATGGACCTCGAAGGATATGTCATCCTTCGAGGTATATGTGTATCTTTCGATAGCTGGATGATCGACAGATGATCTATCGATCAATCAGTTAGATCCTTCGACCATACAACCTGTGTTGGGTATAAATACCAACACTTTGTCATTTGCAAGACTAAGAGAGTGAGAGGAGGTTTGAGACCTCACCCAGGGAGAGATCACCACTTGATCTCTCCCGGAATGTATACTCCTTTGGTATTAGTTCGGTTATCATGTAATCGGGCCGATTTGTAACGTTTTACTACCGGATTAATACAAAGTTGTTTGTTTATCATTGCTAATCTCTTCCGTCTTTGAACATAATCACAAGAATCACGGTTTCGGTCCCCCAAACCCGGTCCTACACAAGGCCGGCTCCGGTCCCATCTATCCCTAAACAAAGTATCACACCAATAAGGACATACCAAACGAAATTTAAGGAACCCTAAACAGATAAACCACACATTATTGTTAAGTGAGCAAAGACAGATCCATAGAAACTTTTAAATTTGTGAAAATTTAGTAGCAACCAAACACAAAATAAACACTAATTACCAGGTAAATACAAAAGAACAGGAGAATTTTTAATAGGTTTGCCACATGCCATGGGGCAGAACCACCTAGGAGGCCCCCCATCACTCTTGATCAAATTCATGGCTATTTCAATGCCATCATCAGTGGTTTGAGTCCCAAAACCATCATCCCAAAGTACTTCCAGTTCTTCAGAAACGTCTTGCTTACCCTTTTTTCCTCCAACATCACATTCAGCTACATAGGCATCCTTCTTGTTAACAGAAGAAACACCACTGATCACAACTGATTCCCGTGATTCGTTATTACCTACACTCCTAACAAGAACACACGAACGCAGACTATGTTTTTCATTTAGATTGCAAATGAATGATAATGGAATACCGGAATGTGTCAGAGTTAAGGTCGTTAGGATTGTAAGAAAATTAGGGAAAGAAATATGCTGTTATGCTAAATGCAAAATTGTCTATTTAACAACCTCACTAGCAAGATATTAAACCAAAAGGGAAAGGTCCAACTTGCGTAACCAACTCAGCTTGGAAACAAAATGAAATGCAGATTTCATGCATCATTCCATATGAATGACATGGAGATATATCACAAAGGTAGGTGAGAAAACAATTACTCATAAGAATTTGAAACTGGAAATGTGATGCTCACAGACTGAAACGCCGCTTAAGAAATTGTGTATAAACAAACAAGAGCATCAAGAATTAAATTGTACTCTTAATTTACTTATTTAACTATGCTTTTTAATTTTTCAAATATTCATAAGCTTAAAGGATTGGATATACAAGATTGGATATTAAACTATATTTTTTTAAGGAATAATACAGATTTCAACTAATATTCAAAAATATGCATCAAAAACACCCAACCAACTTTTATATTTCGTATGTACCAAATATAATGAACGAATACTCTCCGATATTTGATTGACGGATCAATATTTTTTGTTTTATGGAATTCAAAAATTAACCAAAGGTATTTCTGTTTTTTTTTTTTTTCAAAACTCCAAAGGGTTATATTTGTCCTCCATCCTATTTTTGTGAGATATGGTAAAAGCTAAATCTTAGAACAAAAATGCAATGTTTTCTGATACGATTCAGGTTACCCAGCCCGAGGGCAAGACCTAACCCACGAAGAGCAAGACAGATACCACTAGACTCTTGGATTGAATGGGTCAACAACCACTGCTTTGTTGCAAGCTAGTAAAGTGTAGGTCCAACTAGCGGAGGATCTAGTCGCCTAATCCTTGTATACGAACAAACCCGGTTGTGCGGAATCCAACCGAGAATGCAAACCGAGATAAGAACACGAACACAACACAAGCAGGATATAAAGTTTAACGATTCAAATATTATAACCAGAAGAGTTTGTTTACAAGATTACACAAAGTTATACTCTCACAAACTATCTCTGGTTCTCTCGTGTCTCACAGTTGTGTCTGCTGTGTTGTGTCTTCTGGTTCTCACACCTGTGTTCTGTCTCGTGTATGCTGCTTATATAACCACCTGGTCGACGAAACATGCTGAGTCGACGAAAGTCTCAGACGAAACATCAAGGAGCCGACGAAAGTTCATGATGGAAGACCATGATGATGAAACAAGTAGGAGTTTCGTCAATCAGGAGTTTCATCAATGCAGGAGTTTCGTCGCTGGCTTCAACAAATGTTTCGTCAACAGCAACAGCAGGTCAGATGTTTCGTCATGCAGAACTGGATCAGTTTCGTCATATGGGAGCTTCATGTCTTTCGTCATGCAAGCAAACAGCAGCAACTGATAGATCTGCACTATGCAGATCATATAAGACTTGCAGACACAGTTGATAACAATCCGAGACACGACGGAGGATGTCGAGTCTCGGTTTTCAACTTGTAACGTATTCGAACCGAGCGAGCCGTATCCACTAATATGTATCAACAAACTCCCCCTTGAATGCTACTCGTGAGGTTCGTCTTCCATGTCGGAGGACCTTCAAAGTCTTCACGCGTCGTAAGTAGAAAGTGTATCAACAAACTCCCCATTTCATTTAGGAAGTATGTTAACAAACTCCCCCTTAAAATAAGCTCTCCTTTGAGTTATGCTCGTGAATCTTTTGATCTTCAATTCTTTAGATCCTTGTGGTGTTGATGATAGGTCAGCGGCAACTCGATCATCGTTATCTTTTGAGTGCCTCCACGTCCTGTCTTCATTCCGAAGCTAGTCTTCTAACACGTTCTCATTGCCTTTAGTTGGTTTGATTGTCGCATCTGCACATACAGGAAAGCTAAACGCGCAATGAGAACAACCGCTTGGAATATAGTTAACATAAACAAACGACACACATGTGACCATTTTTCAATCAACTACCGTCCGAAAGTTTGAAAGTTTAACAAATTGTTCAATTTTGGTTTTTCAACTTTCAAAAACTTGCAAATTTCAACTGTTTATGAAGAATCAGTTGTTTTAGGTTTTCGTTCAGGTTTCAGGTGTAGGATCGTTTGCACGACCAAACGAGTCGTTCAGAAGAGATCTCGTCCAATACGAAAGGCGGAAACAGACGTATCGGATTTATTTCAGCTGGTTTGCACTAAGAATCACTTTAATTGTCTCTTGTATTGATATCAGATCGTTTTACAATGCTGGAGACACCTCGGCAGAGCTTCGCTACCGGAATCGAAACGTTACAAATGATTTGAACAAGGCACCTATTTATAGGCTCACCATTTCGTACGAAACGGTCTCACACGAAATGCCCATTTCGTGCGAAATGACAATCACCATTTCGTGCGGATTGACCAAGCACCATTTCGTGCGAAATGAATCCAACCTATATATATCTCGTTTTTCTCGTAAATCGTGCCCTGATCTATCTAATCTAATACAAGACTCGATACAAGACGAAGTCGACAGACATATGCACCAACAGACTCCCCCTTGGATGTTGACGAAGTCGACAAACATATGCACCAAAAGACTCCCCCTTGGATGTTGACGAAGTCTACGGTGTCGAGTCTTCAGTATGTCACATCTTCAGTCTTTATCAGTCTTCTCGCTCTCTTCAAAGTATTCTCCATTGTAAGCATCCTCAATCAATCTCTTTCTCTTCTTCTCTCTCTTTCTTTCAAAATCTCAATCTGTCTCTATCTTCTCTTGACCAGATCTCTTGATTCCTTAAGTTCTTCAGCATCAGCAGCTTGCGTGAACAATATGATTCAAACTCCCCCTTGAATGTTGATCCAGAATCAAAGACTGGCTCTTGCATCTTTAGACTCCCCCTTTCGATAAGCTGGGATCGCAGTCTAGAATTCTCGTTCTAGGATCGTGACCTGGCTCAAATTCTACAACTTTCACAGGTTCAGAACCGTAGCCTGACTCTCTATAGTCACAGAATCTGGAACCTGGCTTTCTCATATCTTTCAGGAGTCATATCCTGGCTGCTTCTGCCTGCAAAAACTCTACCTCTCAATAAATTTCACAAATTTAAACATTTGACAAATTTATATCACTTGCAGATATCATTCAAAAAAATGATTTAACATTAATAATGTCTGATGACCACTTGTAGAAATAACATTCAGATTTGACATTTTCATTTTGAAAACTTTTCTCATTTTAAACAAACTCCCAACCCTGTTCATCATATTTAGCACTTGGAATTTTGAAAATCAGCTCTCCAACATCAGTTATCGAAAATCTTTTTGTATTTTCAAAAATTTATGCTAAAACATTCCGAAAATCTTTTTGGATTTTTGATTTTAATGAAAAGCCGTAAAGACATATTTACAAACAATATTTTTGTGAGTTTGTGAAAGAGAATCATATCAGTTTATGAGACAATCACTAGCACCATCGAGCTTTAAACACTTTAAGTTTTAAACGATTCACATAGATTGACGATATTCTTGTCCTCTTAAACTCAATCTAAAAATTTTCAAAATGCTTACCGATATGTTAAGATATATTAATTTTGCACTAAATTCTTATGGACCCCACGATCTCAGCATATCCCTTCATCATGCAATACACTGACTCAAGTAATGCCTTTAACCTTTCATCAACTGTGATATGTGCGAAATTGCACTAAATTCTTATGGATCCCACGATCTCAGCATATCCCCTCATCATGCAATACACTGACTCAAGTAATGCCTTTAACCTTTCATCAACTGTGATATGTGCGAAAACAAAGCAGAATGTTTAAACATTAACAATCAGGTCGATCTTTCGATACGCAGAGAAAGTCCAATGTTTAAACAAAAATAAGAAATAAAAACAAGTTGAATATGTTTAAATCTTAACCACGAGTTCGATATTCACATATACGCAGAGGTGATCCAAGATTTAAACAAAACACCAAGAAAAATAAAGCAGAATGTTTAGGCACTAACATCCAGTTCGATACTCACGTATACGCAGAGGATGTCCAATGTTTAAACAAAATAAAGAAATCAAACAAGTTTAAATCTTTGCAAAATGAAATGCACAATCACAGTGACTTTTTCAGCAAGTTGTGAGAGTTCACAAACTGACCGGTTTTTATGCTCTTTTAGCATTCAGCGATTACCGAGTAGGTACACAGTCATAAAGGATAAAACTAATTACTATGCTTTCAACCGTGTTTCCCACTAGAACTAAGCTTTTTCATTTAAGTTTGTATCGTTATCGCAAATCTACTAGTCTAGCTGAGCCTATGGTCACATCTTTAGTGAGACCGTTTATCACATTTTAACTTTCCAATTCTTTAGCGTACTGTGACAGTCTGACTGATGTACTATCATTTCCTCTTTTTCACAACAAAACTCATTTTCATTTTATCATGTTTTTGACTTTTTAGATTTTATCATGTTTTTGGATTTTTCAAATTTTCGAAATTTCTAAAATTTTTACTCCCCTAAAATTAAAAATATGTTTCAATTTTTGATTTTCAAGAAAAATTTGAAAACAAACTGTACAAATAAAGTGACAACTGATGTGAACTACTTCAATTCGCCATCCACTTGGCATAACCAATCAGAACTCCCCCTGACAACAAACTATTTTCCCATTATGATCTCAAAACACTTAAGTTTGTTCTAATCAAAATGGTTTATCCGGAAAATTAGTTTTGTTGATTTTCACAAACCACTTGTAGGTTAGGGGATAAATTCATCACTTTGTTTTCTCAATCACTTGTATGACAGTTAACTCAAGTTCAACTTAATGAATTTGATTAACCACTTGTAAGTGAAAACCCTTTCTACAACCACTTAAAGGTTCACTTATCAACCATACCATCTGTACATTGAAATATGACAATATTCAAGAATACTACCACTTGTAGGTCGAAATATCACACATGTGAATTTCTCAAGAAAGATGCCGATTCATGCTCCACGATTACCAACTTGGAAGCTCCTGCAAGTCCAGAGTTTAGTCGTGATAGATTCTATCCCAGTTACTAACCTGGGATGACCCATCTTCATCTGGTTTCTTTGTTTTCTTTTCATAAAATTCCTTTACCCCTTTGACCTTCATGTCAACCATTTTTCCAAAAATATTTTTAACTGTGGGGTTAAAGGCCTTTTCAACATCGAATTTTTTCTTTTCAGAGAAAAATTGATTTGAAATTTCAATTTTTCCAACTTTTGATTTTAAATTTTCAGCCCGCAATGGTGGAAAATTTGCATCATCCAATGGCGGAACTGAATTTTCACCTTTTATCTCAACTTGTGGCTCCTCTGACTTTGACGAGTCAGATTCATCGCCAGAAAATAGCTCCTCTGATTTTGACGAATCAGAATCATTGCTAGAACTATCAACTGATTTTTTAACAACCCACTTGTGGTTGTCAAGATTCACTTTTCTTTTGTAAAAACTTTTTGAACTTTCACCAACCTCAAACTTTGAATTTTTGAAAACTTTAAATTGTTTGGTTGGTGGTTCATTCTCAACCATCTTTTCTTTCAGTTTCTCAGAGACCCCCTGTTTTGTTTGGATTGCCTTTGAAAAATTTCTGGCAATATGACCAACTGTTTTGCATTGAGAACAGGTTCTTGTCTCTTTCTTCTGAGCAACTTCCTTCTTCATTTCATCTTGCTTCTTAGCAAGGAATTTTTTGTTTGTCTGTTTTCTGAACACTTGCTCTTTTTCTTCTTCAGATGATGTTCCTGAAACAAAAACAGTTTTTGGTTTATAAATTTTCTCATTTTTATAATTTTTGGGTGGAATAAAACCAAGACCTTTCTTTTTGAAATTACCGTTATGGTTTGATTTCTTTTGAAAACCAGAACCAGAACTGTAACCTTTTTTCTTGTTTAACCTTTGTTGAACTCTTGAGGTGTAAGTTTTAGGTTTTTCAGAAAGATTTACATCTTTTATTTCAGACATATTAATTTCTGCTAGTTTGAAAACCTTTTTGATCATTTCAGTTTTAACACCTCTTATTGGAAATTCTTCATCAGAATATAATTTGTTAGAATCATTCAATGTATATGCTACTTTGAATGTTTTGTCATTTAAATTATTTTGTGATAACAGAAATTCTTTATTATAAACTCGTTTGTCCTTTTTGACTGATGGACTTGACGTGTTGGACTCAGACTTTGACTCTGACTTTAACTCCTCTGTTTCATCTTTATCCAACACCTGATCGACCACTTTCTTAATTATCTCAGACTCATGATTAGTGTCGGATGATGTGAAAGTAACATCAATGTTGTCTGACAAGTTATCTGAAGACTCAGATTCCCACTGTAAGTTGGTTGCCTTTTTTACTCTTTCTGAATTAGGATTTCGTGGAGAATATCCATTTTCAAGCGGATGTGGACACTTGTTATAGCCAAAACTTTGTTTCTTACCAGAATTTTTCACTTCAGTATCCTCTTTTGTTTCGAACTTCTTCACTTCAGATGTTTCTTTTTCAAACGTCTTCATGCCTTCAATTGTGGGGTAAATCCTGTCAATCACATAAGAAGAACATGAGTAACTTTTCAATAATTTGTTTACTCTCTCAGTTTCGATTCTCTGAGTTTCCAACTTTTGTTCAAGCTCAGCAGACATCCCAATGTAATAATTGACCATTTCTTGCATTATCATGTAAGCTCCATTAAGTGTCTTCATGGATGTAGCTTGTTCACTGCTTGACTCGTTGTATTGATTCATGGCTTTGTTCAAGACATCATACGATTCTTTCAGTCTGTTCATGTTGTGAATCAACTCATTGTTTTGCTTTTTCATAGTCTCACAGTTTTCACAATTCTCATACATCTTTCCTACATCAGCTTCCACTTCAATCTTGAAAGCTGGAATTTCTTTGACCTTTATCACTCGAACTTCTTCTTCATCATTTTTATCTTTCTCGGCTCGAGATTTTAAATACTCTTTCATTCTTTCTACATAATACAAAGTATCATCATCACGATCATCTTGTTTTTCAGCCTTCTTCTTTGCCATTCGAGCCCTTTCAGCATCTCTTTCGGCAGCCCTTTCAGCATCTCTTTCGGCTAGATATTTTAAGTGCTCTTTCATATTGTCTGCCCAATACGAATTATCATCATCTTCAACGACTTGAGCAACAAAAGCTTTAGTCTTTAAAATCTCTTCGTATGGACAATATTTGTCCCAGCTAAAACCTTCTGGCAATCTTTCATCCTCTTGATTGACTAGATAAGCTTTCTTTGGTTCTTCAATTTCCTTCCTTGCATGTGAAGTTTGTGGTGATTGTTGATACGGCTGTTGAGCAACTTGATGATAAATCGCTTTCCGATAATAATCATTGTTGTTGAAAGGATTTTGGGCTCTACTCGCTTCGCGGTTTGTGCATTCTCACTTAAAATGTCCTTTTTCCCTGCAACGAAAACAAGTAACTGTTGGTGCATGCGTCTGTCGACTTCGTCTTGTATCGAGTCTTGTACTAGTATTGTTAGATTAGGGCGAGTTGTACGAGAAAATAGGAGATTTTAGGATGTATTTTATGTAATTTCGCTTGAAGAAGGCAATTCCACTTGAAAGAGAGTTGTGCAGTTTCAAGCGGAATCACATGTAGTAATTCCGCTTGAACTGGATCTGGTCACTCTCAAGCGAAATCTCATGTTCTATATATACCTCTCAAGCGGATTCATTTGTATTAGTTCTGGATTTGGATACCAAAGTGCTGCCGGTTTATCCAGTAATTGTAATCAATGTTATATCAATCAGAAAGTTGTTTAAAGTGATATTCAAGCTGTTTCGAAGTCTATTTCTCTGTTTCCGCCTTTAAAATAGATAGAAACTCCTCTTAACGACTCGTTTGGGTCACGTACACGATCCTACAATTGGTATCAGAGCTCAGGAGGAGGAGTTCTGCAGTTTTCAGCTTGATTTCATCTCAATTTCTTACTTCTACACCTTCTTTTATAAATTGGACAACTTTTCACGGTTAAAATGGCCTGAATTTTTCACAACATAATCGGAATTGTATTTTAACAAATCCTTGAGAAAATCAGATTAAAATTCCAAGTAAAAATGATAAAAATGGACCAAAGTCTTAATTCCGCTTGAACGAACTAGATAATCCGCTTGAAAAGTTGTTGCAATTTCAAGCGAAATAGCAGGTTTCGCTTGAAAAAAAAAAGATATTCCGCTTGAAATTCATGCGAAATCAGGTGATTTTGCTTGAAATACCATATTTTGCTTGAAAATTTTTGATTTCGCTTGAAGGTTGTTTGCAGGATATTTCGCTTGAAGGTGGTATCTCGCTTGAAGAGTGTTTTTTTTGAAAAACGTGTTATCGAATCATGAGTGAAGAATTTTATAACGCATTCGCCACATCTCCGACTACTCCAGCTTCCATTGCTCAAAACATGAATTTGGAAAATGAAACTGGAACAATGCAAAAACCCCCGAAGCTAATGAGCATTGAGGAGTATTACGGATGGAAAGATAGGTTTGAAAACTGGGTTCAAGCAAACCATTTGAGATCTTGGGAATGTATTTTGAAGAAGTATGTTCTACCACGAACAGATCTGCAAGTTATAAAAGAAATCTCGGAATTCAATGACAAAGAACGTGACATGTACAAAGCTGAAAAAATGATGATTAGTCTACTTCAGCAAGCCATTAAAGAAGACATCTTTGTATTGCTTCAACATGATAAAACTTCAAAATCGATTTTGGATGCTCTTAAAATCAAATTTGAAGGAAGTGAAAATATGATTAAAAGTAAAAAAGGCATTGCTCAAGAAAGAATTTGATCTATTCACCAGTTTGCCCGGGGAAGATACAAAGAAATTAATTGAAAGATATTGTCACTTAGTGCGATCCATGTCGATGTTAAGCATAACCAAAGATCGAGAGGAATGGGTCGACAAATTAGCTGATGCTTTACCTCAAAAGGAGTGGGGTACATATTTGATGATCTTAAAGAACACCGGGGTATATGATGATTTGACGATTTCTCAGTTTATTGAGAAGATTGAGGGTCAAGATCTTGAACAGCAAAAGATTGCGAGGATGAATAATCCGAGTGGTCAACAAGACGTGAAAATGTATTACAAAGGCAATGTTCAAGAAGCTGAAAAGAGTCCGAAAATTCAAACTGCTTTTAGTGCTGGGAACTCATCAGAAAATGTTGAACAAAATACAAACAGCAGCAGTGGATTTTCTTCATATCCAAGTGTTAATCCGAAGAGTTCAACATCAAGTTTTCATTCTCAAAGTGCAAAAGGTGGTGGTTATGTGATACAGTGCAACATTGCATTGAATCTTCCAGAGGGTCAAAGCTTTTCTAAAGAAATTGCAAAAGATCACATGTCTTTACTAGCAACTGTGCTACAATCATATGAAGGGTTGGTTGCAGTGAGAATCGGGAATCCTATGCTAACAAAAGAGGATTACGATCAGATAGACGCTGAAGAAATGGAGCTCATGGACATCAAATGGTGTCTAGCTAGTGTTCTAAGAAGAGCTAAAAAGTTCAAGATGATTACTAGAAGAAATGATTTTCTTGATGCACATGTTTCTACTTTAGGTTTTGATAAATCTAAAGTTACTTGTTTTCGATGCAGGGAGAAAGGTCATTTCAAGAGGGAATGCAAAAACCGAGAAGCAAGTGAAACAAAGAATCCATTTGGAAAAGATGATTACTACCGAAGAGCTATATATCAACAAGTTGGTCAACAACAACAACAAGAACCACAAGTGGCTCATGGTAGAAAAGTGATAGAGGATTCTTCAAAGAGAGCATGTTTAGTGAATCAAGAAAATTTCAGCTGGGATAAATACATTTCATCCGACAATAAAGCATGCCTAATCAATCAAGATGATGAAAGGTTACCTGAAGGATTCAGCTGGGATATGTTTGCGGATGAGAATGGGAATTTTAAAGCTTTCATTGCAAAGATAGTTCAAGAACCAGATATGTTTGCCGAGTGGATGAAAGCTATTGGTGTTAGTGTGAAGAATGAAGAAGAAAAGTTTATTTTCATCAGATGAAAGTTCACAAAGTTCAGATGAAAGTTCAGAAAGAGAAATTATTTTTGATCAAACACCATCCGATTCTAGTTCTTCAGATGATAGTTCTGATAAATCATTTGATTTTGATCAATCACAAACTGATGACAGTGGTGATGATGAGGAAGAAAAACATATTAATGTTGCAAAAGCTCATCTATCTCCTGAAAGTTTTCATTTCTATTTTGCAGATCGCTTTGAGAAGCTGAATAAGAGACGTGCAGCAAAAGAACAAAAGAAAATGAAGAATGAAAGTGTTGATCAAAAAGAAGAAACTGTTCAAAAGGAAGAAGTTGAAGCTGAGAAGGTGACTGAATCTGAACCAGTGATTAAGGTTGAGAAAGTCATCGAAGTAGAAAAGATTGTGGAAGTTATCAAACCTTGCTTGAAGTGTTTAGAATCTTGCAAGCAATGTGCAGAAAAGGATGAGAAATTGGTGGAGCTTGAAAAGATGAAAGAACAATTATTATTCAATCTCAATTACGTAAAAGAGTCATATGATGTGCTAAACAGAACGGTAACTGGTCTTCAAAAGACAAATTCTGAAAGAGAAGATGCACTGACTATGATGAATTCTGTGATGATGACAAAGCAGAAAGCGATAAATCATTACATCGAAGAATGTGCAAAGCTGCAGAGAGAGTTGGAGACTGAAAAGATTGAAAATGAGAGAATCAGACGTTTATTACAGAGTTATTCTAGTTCTGATTATCTTATTGATCGAATTTATCCAACTGTTGCAGGTTTTGAAGCATTTAAAGATGAAAAGAAGCCTAAGAAGAAGGATACTGGTAAGAAACAGAGTGTTAGTTATAACAAGTGTCCGCCTCCGATTTGGGAAGGATATTCGCCTAGAAAACCGAATGAGGAGCAAGTCGAAAAAGCGGTCAATATAAAGTTAAAGTCCGATATAACCGATGAATTACCAGAAAACATTGACGTTGTTTTTACATCGTCTGACACTGATCATGAGTCCGAGTTAATAAAAAAGATGGTCGATCAGGTGTTGGATACAGATGAGGAGTCAGAGTTAAAGTCTGAGTCAAAGTCCAAGTCTGGGTGTTCAAGTTCGTCCATCAAAAGTCCGAGTTCGTCGGTCAACAGTTCAAAATCGTCGACTAAACGGGTTTACAATAAAGAATTCCTGTTATCAAAATCTAATTTGAATGACGAAGCAATCAAAGTAGCATATATATTGATTGATTCAGACAAATTATATTCTGATGAGGAATTTCCAATAAGAAGTGTTAAGACTGAAATGATTAAAAAGGTTTTCAAAATGACAGAAATCAATATTTCTGAAATAAAAGATTTAAATCTTTCTGAAAAACCTAAAAAATACACTTCAAGAGTTCAACAACGTTTAAACAAGAAAAAAGGTTACGGTTCTGGTTCTGGTTCTGGTTTTCAAAAGAAACCAAACCATAACGGTAATTTCAAAAAGAAAGGACTTGGTTTTATTCCACCTGAAAATTACAAAAATGAAAAATATGTCCGAGATTTTAAATCAAAAATGATATTTGTTTCAGGAGGAAGTGCTGAAGAAAAACAGAAGAAACCTTTCTGGAGACAATCAAACCAGGAGTTTCTTGTTGATAAAAAGAGAATAGGAACTGGAGTTTTTCACAGAAAGGATACTAGAATCTGTTTCAAATGCAATGAAGCTGGTCATATTGCATGGAACTGTCTGTTGGATATAAAGAAAAAACAGGGAGTTTCTGAAAAACTTAAAGGAAAAGTTGTTGAGAAAAATGAACCACCAACTGAAAATTTCAAAACTTTTGAAAATTCAACTTATGAAGTTGGTGAGTGTTCAAAGAAAAATTTTTACAAAAAGAAAGCTAAAAACGATCAAGTGTGGGTTGTTAAGAAGATTCATGGTGATGAACCTGATTCTACAAAATCAGTGGGGCCACAAGTTGAGATGAAAGAAGAAAAATCAGTGCCTTCAATGAATGATGATAATTTTCCATCATTGAAGGATAAAAAGTTTAAACAGAAAATTGGTAAGGTTGAGATCTCAAATCAATTCTATTCTATGAATGAAGAATTTGATGTTGAGAAAACATTCAATGGGAATGTTAAGAAAATTTTTGGAAAAATGGTCGAGGGAAAGGCCAAAGGGGTTAAAAATTTTTATGCTACAAAGAAGGCAACTTATAACCCTACTGAACAAGAGTTAAAATCACCCAAGGTTGGTCAGACTTGGGTGGAAATTCTTTTCCCTTAAAAATCTGACTTGCCGGAGATCCCAAGTTTGTAATCGTGGATCGGGAATCGGCATCTTTCTTGATAATTGATTTTATGAATGAATCTTATAATGGTTAATTTTTTACAGGTTAAGTGTGAATTGCCGGAGCTTCCAGGTTGGTAAGTGTGAAGCAGGAATCGGCATCTTTATTGGTAAAATGATTTTGTGTAGATGTGGTATTCCTACAGTTGGTAAATCAGAGACATTAATTTGTACTTGATTTTCTTATATGTGGTACAGAGATTTGTTCTGACAAAGTAATTACTCAAGGTCATTAATTTGAACTTGATGAAATTCTCATACATGTGGTTAACAACGGACAATGTGATGAGTTTACCCCAAACCTACAAATGGTTAAAACAAAACTTATTTTCCGGAAAAACCATTTTGATTAAAACAAACTTAAGTGTTTTGAAATCTAAATGAGAAAATAGTTTTGTGAAAGGGAGAGTTCTGATTGTTTATGCCAAGTGGATGGCGAATTGAAGCGATTTGATATCGGTTGTAAATTTTCGTGTACAGTTTGTTTTCAAATTTTCTGAAATGTGTTTGCATTTTAGGGGGAGTAAAAATTTCAGAAAATCCAAAAACATTTGAAAATTTAAAAAAAGACAAAAACATGATAAAATCAAAAATGAGTTTTAGTGTAAAAGAAGAGGAAATGATAGTACATCAGTAGACAGTTACAGTGTGCTAAAGAAATGTAATGTTTAAATAGCATTAAACGGTCTATGCCGATAGGTTTTTACACATTTAGTAAACTTTTTCGGGATATAAACTTAAATTCAAACTTGCTTATTTCGTGGGGAACACTACTTGGATATATAGGTAACCCCTGAAATCTCGTTTGAAAGGTCCCTCTTTCTGAGATACTAGGTCTTTATGCTCAGTGATATCTGGGGTATTATCCCGGGACTTCTGATTTTGCGGAAGCAATGGCCTAGTCCCCGGAGAATACTTTCCGCTTGCTTGAAAAATAGCGCCACCCTCAGCATAAATGATGAAGACAATAAAATTGCTAATCAATGCTGTTGTAAAAAAAGATCCTCTAAAGGGGACCCACCAAAAGTCGAAACTGTCATCTCTCTGCTGAACGGAAGTTCTGACCTGAGCTCTCACGGTTTCGCATCTAACCCCTTACAGATATCATCTTTGGTATACTCATCGTTAAGACTGAATATTGGGATCTGGATACGGGAGTATATTCAAGAGGTGGGACACATGAATGAGTTTAAGTTTTTAATACACCTAACTCATATCTTGAATCAGTTGAAATTTGTGTGAAAATTTAAGTGGATCAGTATATCGACAATCTAAGTGAATTGTTTAATTCTTAATGTGTAACTAAGCTCAACGGTACTTGTGACTTGTCAAAAACTGATATGATCCTCTTACACAAACTCACAAAAATATTGTCTGTAAATATTTCTTTACTGCATTTCATTTCTTAAAAAAAAAACCAAAAAGATTTTAGTGTGTTTTAGCATAAAATTTTGAAAAATTCAAAAAGATTTTCGACAACTGATGTTGGAGAGCTGATTTTCAAAGTTCCAAGTGCTAAACATGACGACAATTGTTTTGGAAAGTGTGTTTGAAAAGAACAAGTTTGAGCATTTTGAGAGGGGGAGTAAATGTTTAAATGAGAAAAGTTTTTCTAAAAATGAAAACGATATGTTTACAATTGGTTATCAGAAAACTTATTCTTGGGTAGAGTTTATGCAGGGTAGAGCCAGGAATCGATTCTGAACCTATGGAAAGGGTGAGCCAGGTCACATATGACTTTTTGCTACTTCTTCAGAATAATTTTGATCATTCTCAAGATTTAGCGCTATGTTGCATTGTAGAACTTTGCCACTCTTTGTTGTTGAAAAATTTGTATCGAATGATGGATATGAAGAAAATCCAGTTTTGCTACTTGATCCCAGAGATGAACTTTCAGACGAGCTTTTTGCATTGAAAGCAGTTTCAATCTTTGGTGCAATGTTGGTCTTATCACTAACACCACCTTTGTAATACAGACCAATGTCTTGTTCACCATCATAGTTCTTCATTCTCGCTATCTTTCGTTGTTCCATCTCTTGAGCTTCGAGTTGTTCAATAAAATCGCTCAGTGTTAGATTGTCAAATTCAGGTTTATTTTTCAACATCATAAGATACGTGCCCCAAACATCATGTGGCAACGCATCGGCCAACTTTTCAATCAATTCTTTTTTATCTTTATCGATGTTCAATCTTTTCATATTTTTCACCAAATTGCAATATATTTCTATAATCTGCTTGGTGTTTTTAGTTTTTAGTCCACGAAATAGGTCAAATTCTTTCTTCAAAAGCGACATCTTGTTCTTGATCATCTCTTTATTTCCAACAAACTTTGATTTTAATACTTTCCATATCGAATGAGCACTTCCGTTGTGTTGAAGTAAAATCAAGATTTCTTCCTTAATAGCTTGCTGTAAGAGACTAACCATCAACTTTTCATTTTTGTATTTCTTTTTCTCATCAACATCTAGATCTCTAGTGTCAACTTTCTGTCCGTTGTCCTTAACCGGTCTAATATATCGAAATTCAGTATGTTCCCATGCATCTAGGTAATATGCTTGAACCCAATTTTCAAAACGTTCTGCCCATCCACTATACTACTCAATACTCATAAGCTTAGGCGGTTTTTGCGTGGTTCCCGTTTCATTTTCTAGCATCGTATTCTGAGTAATAGTCATCGGACTAGCAAAGGCATTGTAGAACTCGTTATCCATGATTCGGTTTTGAAAATTTCACAAATACAGACTTTCAAATGAAATGGAATTGCTGGAACACTTTCAAGCGAACTAAACTGCCTTTCACGCGAAATGGAGTCTTTCAAGCGAAATGAACCTCTTCAAACGAAATGGACCATGTTCAAACGAAATAACCTTTTCAAGCGAAATAGACCCTCCTCAAACGAAATGAACTCTATTGAACCATTTCGTGCGAAATGATGTCTGTTTCAAGCGAAATGGCAATTAGTGCGAAATGAAGATTCAATTCGTGCGAAATGGAAGCAAATTCAAACGAAATGATATCAATTCGTATGAAATGGTGCTGACGTCACCCTTTCAAACAGTTTTTGAACAAATTGATCAAGTTTTGCTACAACTTAAGGTTTGATTCTTTCAAGGGTTTGTTAAAACAGTGTTTCGCACTTTATATGTGAAAATCAAGCCATTTTATCCGTGAAAATTCGTTTAATTTAGAAAAATGTGAAGAAAGTGAGTAGAAAACAGAAATTTCATCTGAAAATGGTAAGAACTCTTCCTCCTGAGCTCTGATACCACTTATAGGATCGTTTGCACGACCAAACGAGTCGTTCAGAAGAGATCTCGTCCAATACGAAAGGCGGAAACAGACGTATCCGATTTATTTCAGCTGGTTTGCACTAAGAATCACTTTAATTGTCTCTTGTATTGATATCAGATTGTTTTACAATGCTGGAGACACCTCGGCAGAGCTTCGCTACCGGAATCGAAACGTTACAAATGATTTGAACAAGGCACCTATTTATAGGCTCACCATTTCGTACGAAACGGTCTCACACGAAATGCCCATTTCGTGCGAAATGACAATCACCATTTCATGCGAAATGGCCCAGTCCATTTCGTGCGAAATGAATCCAACCTATATATATCTTGTTTTTCTCGTAAATCGTGCCCTGATCTATCTAATCTAATACAAGACTCGATACAAGACGAAGTCGACAGACATATGCACCAACATCAGGTAACGAAGACTCGAGTTCCAACATTGGGTAATCAAAAGAAATTAGAAATTAAATCTTTTTGGCTTTTTATAAAGTTTATATTAAAACACACCTAAAATCTTTTTGGAATTTTGAATATTTGAAATATAAAGACAGAAAGCAGTAAATAAATATATACAGAGATGCAGAAACTGAAAGCATTAAATAAATATTTACAGACATTCTTTTTGTGAGTTTCGAGGGTAATAGAATCATATCAGTGTACGGTCATGCCAAAAAGCTCTTGTTGTTCAATTAGTTAAGATTTAAATAAGCATCCTATAACAATTATCGGTATTGTTGTCCACTTAAGCTCAACTTATCAGATGTAATCATGGCGAGGGGATACGATTAGTGTATGATTTATACTTACCGACCGGTGTTCATCCACAACCGACACATTCTCGTATCAAGGTATGCACGAGAGTTCATCTTACTGGTGAGTATACGATTTATCATCTGTTTTCAACGTATATGAAAATGTGAGATACTCACTTATTTTGATTTGAAAACAAGCCCTATGTGATAGAATCACTTATTGATGAGGAACTTGATTTTCAGATGCATGAGGGCACAGGAGCAAGTCCGTGAACAGGTCAGTACTAACGTACACCAAAGAGACGAACTTGACTCCCGGATAAATGTGATATATTATCACTTATTTTTATGGACATGTGATTTGTGATCACTTATTGAGGTCGTATGCAATATGTACACATATGTATGGTATCATGGAAGATCTAGACTTCGTCTCCGTTGTTTTCGGTAAAAGAAACAACCATGATACCCAGATGATAAACAGCATAAAGATCACATATCTCAGAACCTCGGCAATCTATCAAACGAAATTTCGGTACTAAGACCATATGCCAATGAGTGGTTCCCACACAGTCTTCAGTCGATTTAGGTTTATATCACCCTGCACACTTTAAAATGATTGTGAGCCTACCGATACATCTTATAAAGAGCTGCTTATCGTTTTTCATTTAAGGTTTAAAGAGCTTTGGACAGACCACTGATGTACTATCACTTTCTCTTTTGCTCGCCAGGAAACTCATTTTTGTTTTTCTATTGTTTTTGTGTTTTTGAAATTTTTTGATCTTTTTGGATTTACTCCCCCTAAAATGTAAAAACTATGATAAATTAAAAACACAAAGATATTTACAAAAATGATTTTCCGATGTCGGTGTTACTCTTGCTTGAGCTTAATGCAGTTTACCAATAATAAAAAGTCAAATCGTGATTTGTCAAATACTTTGGTAAAAAGGTCGGCACGTTGGTCATCGGTGTGGACCTTAACAACATCAATTAGTTTCACATTGAAACAATCACGTGTGAGGTGATATTCGAGATCAATGTGTCTGGCCAAGGAGTGTTGTACGAGATGTTAATAATTCATAAAGCAGCTTAAATATCGACAAGTATAGGAGAGATTAGAAATTTAAAACCGTATTCCTGCAATTTCTGCGTGCATCACCGGGAATCTGAGTGCTCTCCCAAACTGGATATCCACCCGGTGTGGATTTCAAGGTCGATTTTGCAGCTACTTCAATGAACCGAGAATTCTCTTTACAGCAACAAGATGATAAACCTTTGGGTCCAGCTGGTCTTCCACATTGCACCAGCGAAGGTCTTTGTCTTTCTCTTTAAGAAGTAGTGTGCGGTTGTTCAAACCACGCCAAGGCATCCGCACACCCGGTTGGTTTGTTCAACAAACACATTTTCTTCAATCACACCGTGGAGAAAAGTACACTACACGTTCATCTTGTGGACTTTGAACTTCTTGTGGAAGAAAAATCCATAAATCTTCAAAAAGCTTCAGACGTGCTGCAGGCGCGTACTTTTCAATTTAATCTATCCTCTTGACCCGATCAAAACCTTCAACAATCAAATTTTGGCACATTTTTCAACTTGTCGAATTTTTTAACTTCATTCAACCACATTCTTTCACCATCATTCCTTCATCGGAATTTTTGTCTTCTTTTCTTTTTCCTTTCTTTCCATCAATGGCAACAATATTCTCCTAGATGTAACAATATTTCGGAGCCTTATATCGCCGATCTTGTGCATGGACGCTCCACTATCAACAATCCTAAGACTATCAATAGTTCCTCCTGGAACATCCTTCACACTCATTCAGAGATTAGTTGGAGAGGGGGACCCAAGCCTTCACAGACTTGGGTCGTCCATCATCATCGAGAATTGTAACATCCATTTCCTGGTGATTCGGAATTGATGTAGCTCCTCCTGAAACAATTTCCGATTTTGGTTTCTAAATCTGTTTTTGTTTTTCATTTTTAACTTCTAACTTAACAGACTGTGTTTGGATAACCTCTGGTTTCAAAGCCTTTTCAACTTCTTTTCTTTGTAGCTTTTTCTGTTTCTTTTCTCGTTGTTTAACAAGACGAGGGTCCTGTCTTGGTGAAACAGATCTTTTATGGTAATAGTTACCATGGGGGGCATCAACCTTTGCCTTTCCCTTGGTAAGATATAGACAGTTTCTGACGATGTGCCCATACTCACCGCATTCAAAACATGATCTCCACTCAACAAACCTCGGAGTATCATAACTATAGGAGCTTGATGATGAACTTCGTGATCTTGCGGTACTTGGTCCTACATCACAACCATTTGTGTGTTGTGTGTAATTGTTTTGACTGTTTCTTTTCAAAATTTTAACTTGTTTAACAAAATCCGTGTTGGATTTGTTTTCGAAAGTTTCAATTTTATCGGTCCCTCGGGATTTCACGAAGTTCACCTTTTTGTTCTTCCTCTGGTTTTGTTCCTTTCGACCTTGAGTCGTTGATTTACCTTTTGGTTTGGTATGATTTTGTTGCTTTTTCACTGTTGGCAATCTTTGATTTCCATATTGTTTTCGAACTTCAGCTTTTGGAATCGGGGGGCACTGTGTTACCACAACGTGTGAACCCGACTTTCCCAAAAACGTACTTGTCGAATCTTCAAAAACTTTACTGATTAAAGATTGATTTACATTTTTAATCGGAAAATCTTTGTCAGAATAGATTTTATCATCACCAACAAGAGTGTACAGCAAATTCACACTCTCAGACTCTTTTGCAGACGTGGACTCGACCAGAACAGTCTTAGCAGGTTTTGCGGGAGGATCACATAGAATATGATTCTCAAGAGGTATGTCCTCTTCTTTGATTACCGCATCACACTGTGCTGAGTCAGTATCATCGGATTCATCATCTGAAGAATCAGCATCCTCAACAATGACCGAAGGATCCTGATTTTGTTCAGCAGTTGATACATCTGTATCTGCTGACACATCCGAATCTGATGATATTTCCGTTTTGTATCCAAGTCCGGTTGCAAATTCCTCAATGTCTAAAGGAACAGATTGCTCAAAATAAGTTCTATTCTCCTCATCAGGCATTGCATCATAATTGTGTCTAACATGTGGTGGACATTTTTTATATCCAATGCACGTGACATCCTTTTTCTCTTTCTGAACATCGATGATGTGATCCAACACATAACTAGAGTTTAAATAACTATTTAGCTTAAGCTGGATTGCCACACTTTCACACTTTACACAGGCTAACTCTTTTTGCATGACCTCGAGTCGATTGATATAACAGTTTATGTCAGTTTGTTTTCTTGAAACCATTTTTGTTAGCTCGGTTTTATCTTTTCTTAAATTTTCAATCACCGTTTTAAATTCTTTTTCATGGTTTTCATAAAACATGTTAGCCTCTTTGCATTTCGAAAGATCCACGATCAAACCTTGATTGTGGATAAATGTCACGTCATACTTGCTTTGCAAATCGTCATATTTGATTTGCAAGTCCGACAATTTATTTCCTAAACTAACACATTTATCACACCTATCAGAACTTGGTTTATCGACACATACCTGACTGGATTCGCTCTCAGATAGTGACTCATTTGCCTCAGAATCAAAAACCTCCCTTGTTGATTCATATTCCGATCCACCCTCGCTTGAACTTAAACTTGTACCATCTTCAACTGAGCTACCGTCATGTTCAGAACTGTCATCATTTCCCGATGATTCACCATTGCTGGCATCCTTGACAATTTTGGCATAAAACGCCATTTTTGTTTGACCACTGTTCTCCAACTGAACTGTCAGATCACAATCGACAGTTGATTTATCCCAAAGATTGATTTTTGAAGATGGTACTGAACCCTTTTGCTTATAAGAAATTTTCGCAATTAAACTCACTAGGGATGGAGTTGATGAGGATGGCGGTGTGGGAGACTGAGCCCATGAAGTAACTGAACCTGAACCTTTACTCGTATACATATCAGCATTAGGATCTGGTATCCAATGACCATAGATATCTGTTGTCATTTTCGGTGTACTTTGATGAGAAGGATCATTTGATGATTGAGATCCTAAAATGCTTGACCCCCAAAGGTGTGTACTCATGATGGATGTAAATACCAACCTACAAACTATCTTTTAACCAACTGATATTCACAAAAGATGATAGCCAACTAATAATATGCCACGAAAAATGAATGGCCCACTAGAGTTACCAGGCCCAAATCGAATAATAGGCCCACGAATAGCTTCCAAGTTACAACCCCACGAGGAATGATATACTCAATTTTATGAGCCCACTGAATTTCGTGGGTTACTTATTCGTAAGCCACCTAATGACACAAGCCCACAAAATATGTATGACCAGACTAAGTATTTTGAGAATGTAAAATGTTTGTGTTTTGAGAAAAAGGCCAAGACGAAAAAGTAGGAGCCCAATAAGTCTCAAAGTTTAGTTTTTTTTTTTTTTTTTTTTTTTTTGTTGACTTATGTGTACTGACAACTTGTTCTAGATATTTTGAAAAAAATAAAATCAAATCTTTTTATCTCTGACACTAAGAGTGGTTGGTAAACCAAATTTCAACCATCACCTTACTTTTGGTCATAGTTGTCAACAATTCATCATTTCAATGGATAAATAATAACAATCAATAATAGTGCAGCCTTCAAGTCTTCAAACACTAAAGCCAGAATAATGAAGAACTTCCGATGAGTTTATGAGTTTACCGGTGAATAGTATGAGTTTTCCGGTGAAACTTATGAGTTTTCCGGCCAACCGAAAAAATTTCCGAACAGTGATTTTGCACTAAAGTTCAATGAAAAACCTTTTCTTATCATGTAAAAATGAAAACTAACAAGGTTTTTGTGAGAACTAACAACAAAACACCAAGATTTTCACGACGGTAAATTGTTTTTCCAGAAAAATACTATGAAAATCTTTTAAAAACACAAGAAAACTACTCGGTTTTAACAAGGAGAAGAGCCAAGGCTCTGATACCACTTGTAGGTCCAACTAGCGGAGGATCTAGTCGCCTAATCCTTGTATACGAACAAACCCGGTTGTGCGGAATCCAATTGAGAATGCAAACCGAGATAAGAACACGAACACAACACAAGCAAGATATAAAGTTTAACGATTCAAATATTATAACCAGAAGAGTTTGTTTACAAGATTACACAAAGTTATACACTCACAAACTAACTCTGGTTCTCTCGTGTCTCACAGTTGTGTCTGCTATGTTGTGTCTTCTGGTTCTCACACCTGTGTTCTGTCTCGTGTCTGCTGCTTACATAACCACCTGGTCGACGAAACATGCTGAGTCGACGAAAGTCTCAGACGAAACATCAAGGAGCCGACGAAACTTCATGATGGAAGACCATGATGATGAAACATGTAGGAGTTTCGTCAATCAGGAGTTTCGTCATTGCAGGAGTTTCGTCGCTGGCTTCAACAAATGTTTCATTAACAGCAACAGCAGGTCAGATGTTTCGTCATGCAGAACAGGACCAGTTTCGTCATATGGGATCTTCATGTCTTTTGTCATGCAAGCAAACAGCAGCAACTGATAGATCTGCACTATGCAGATCATATAAGACTTGCAGACACAGTTGATAACAATCCGAGACACGGCGGAGGATGTCGAGTCTCGGTCTTCAACTTGTAACGTATTCGAACCGAGTGAGCCGTATCCACTAATATGTATCAACATAAAGCGTGCATGAGCATTATAGGCCGGGTAGTTTAGTTTGCATTTTCATTCCATGTATTGTAGGTTCAGTAATGTTAGGAACCCAAGTTTATTTCCAGTCAGTTTCATCCTTTAGAATGTAATCGACATTCATGAGAAATACAAGCAGAAAATTGGAACAGATGTTATTCCCCTCAAATTAAATAAAATAATTAAAAAAAATAAAAAAACAGTTATGTTTTGATTCCTTACTCTTTCAAGTCATTGATCTTGAGTTTGCTAATCTGGACTATATTTTTTCCTTTTGTTTGTATCATATTATATGTCGATTTCCTTTCTATGCATACATTAATTCGTAATTAAGAGTTCTTTTAGATCCCAAAGTTGTTTTTAACGACAGACTAATCTAATCTAATCATAATTCTACACCATTGTCCACTAGGGGACTAGAACCCTCGTCCTCTTGGGGGAGGATACTGTTGATTATCGAAATAGTTTGCAGCGGAACCACCATGATTCTTAGGATTCATGTTTGAGTATGAACAGGATCGAGATTATAGATATGAGATAATGGACAATTCAAGTGGGAAATTGTCATGGTGCCGGTTACGTTTTCCGGCAAGACATAGTAAAGCACGATTGATGATTCGGGTTTGCTTTTGCCAAATTAAACCACGAATGCCCCCTGGAATGAATCTTCAGATCTTTTGCACAGTTTACGACTCTCCTCTGATTTGCTAAACTGCAACTGTCACGGCCCCCGACCCGGTTTGACCCGTTTCAGGAGCCGCGGGACAGAAAATCCAGTGGTATTTAATTAACAGCGGAAGTTTTCTTCAGGATCTTTTTAAAACTGAAATTTTCCGATTATTTTATTTCACAACTCGGGATAAAACCCCGGTAATTTACAATCATATTATTTCACGGAGAAATCTTTATTTTTTTTACAAAACATGTTTCTTTATTTTATATTGAGCCACTTCCTTAAGCTGATAGTGCTTCACGGCACTTTTCCTGGATCACAACAGATCACCTGAAACATGTTTGAAAAAGATTTTGTCAGCGGGAAATACTGGTGAATCATTCTTTTTAAGAAAACGACACGTTTGTTATAATTTACAGTATTAAGAGAGATTACAGTGTTTCCTGATATCAACCAATTACCCACAGTATTTGTCACTCGACTCGTTTCTGTGACTATGGTCAGATCACCCATTGGCCGTTGTCCAATGGTGACGGGAAAAAGTAATGTATACAAAACCCCACATACCGGCTGTAATTTGGTGACTACATAAACTTAATCCCTGTAATTATAACTTTGAAAACATTTAAGAAAGTACTTTGATAAAAAGAGAATGACTCACATTGCAGATTTAATATGAACAGAGCTTAGCCTACTGATTAGCCTTGATAACCTAGTTTAAATAACAATGCACACAAACTAGGTTAGTAACTAATACAGCATTTACGATAACTCACGAGATTAAAACTTCACAACGAATGACAAAGTGCGATACTTAAACATCCATCGAATTAACGACGAATGACAAAGTACGATACTTAAACATCCATCGAATTAACGACGAATGACAAAGCATAACCCTAATGTGGGCAGCACTTAAACATCCATTGGATAGTTTAATCGATCGGACATTGAATCGTAGCAGCGATCGAGTTATTACCCTGTATTGCGGCAGCACTTCGTGAATTGTGTGTGTTTTGCAGTAATTATACGATAACTTAGTGTATCTATTGAATTTGAACGTCGAACTAACGCACAATTGCATGTACCAGACTCCACTATTTATACATGAAAAATGGTTCCCCCGCGTGTCGCGACAGGAACATGTGTACCTGTCGTGTGGCGCGACGGGTTACCTTTTAGGGTAGGGTAGGTCCGTGTCTGTTATAGCCTTAGTGAGTCACAATTCGACGAATTTCAATTCCTACAGCAAACTGTTTTGATAATACTAACTAGGGTTTACCCCCCCCCCCCTGAGTTTTAGGGCCCCTGATCCTGATTCCGATTGTTCTGAAAATTTTAGGGTTTATGCAGAATTACTTGGGTGTCTCAATTAGGGTTTCCTATTGGACAAATTAAATTAATAAATAAGACTTTTGATAAGAGTTGTTACATTCTCCCCTCCTTAATAAAAATCTCGTCCTCGAGATTTACTGGAATAAGTAGGGATACTTTCGCTTCATCTCAGATTCCAGCTCCCAAGTGTATTCAGCTCCTCTCTTTGAATCCCACTTGACTTTAACTAGTACTAGTCGTTTGTGCTTGAGAAATTTGACCTTTCTGTCTTCTATCTGAAGAGGTTTCTCAACAAATTTTAACTTTTCGTTTACCTCTATATCTTGAAGAGGTACCACCAAATATTCGTCTGATAGGCATTTCTTGAGATTGGATACATGAAATACATCATGTACTCTAGCTAACTCTTCTGGTAGTTGTAAACGATAAGCAACTGGTCCTATACGTTGGATCACCGGAAATGGTCCTACGTATCTTGGACTTAGCTTTCCTTTCTTACCGAATCGGACTATTCCTTTCCAAGGAGAAACTTTCAATAATACTTTGTCTCCTACTTGGAATTCCAACGGCTTCTGTCTATTGTCTGCATAACTCTTTTGATGATCTCGAGCAGTCTTCAGTCTTTCCTTGATTTGTGTAATCTTGTCGGTTGTTTCTTGCACTATTTCAAGACCTGACAATTGACTTTCTCCTATTTCTGCCCAACAAACTGGAGTTCTGCACTTTCTTCCATACAGTGCCTCGAATGGGGCAGTTTCAATACTTGAATGATAACTATTGTTATAGGAGAATTCAATTAATGGTAAATGATCATCCCAGTTTCCACCAAAATCTATCACACATGCTCTGAGCATGTCTTCTAGAGTTTGGATTGTCCTTTCACTTTGTCCGTCTGTCTGAGGATGATATGCAGTGCTTAGATTTAGTCGAGTTCCCATTGCTTCTTGGAAACTTGTCCAAAAATGGGAAGTAAAACGACTATCTCTATCGAAAACAATGGAGAGTGGAACTCCATGTAAAGATACGACTTCATCTACATACAACTTTGCCAACCTTTCCATGCTAAAGGTTTCTTTCATAGGTAGAAAGTGAGCTGATTTGGTTAATCGATCCACAATTACCCAAATCGCATCATTACCTTTTCTGGTTTTGGGTAACTTAGTAACAAAATCCATTGTTATGAGTTCCCATTTCCATACAGGTATTTCTAATTGTTGTAGTAGATCTGAAGGTTTCTGGTGTTCTGCCTTAACTTGCGAACAAGTAAGACATTTAGAAACATATCGAGCTATATCCTTTTTCATTCCTATCCACCAAAACTTATTTCTTAAATCTTGGTACATCTTATTGTTTCCAGGGTGCATAGTATACCTAGATTTATGGGCTTCTTCTAAAATTTTATTTCTTAATTCTCCCTGCTTAGGTACCCAAATTCTTCTTTTGTGGAATCTCCAAATTCCATCAGCTCCTTGTTCTAATTCTTTTATTCTTCCTTTCATTCCTTCAGCATCATCCTTGATTGCTGTTTCTTGAAAATGCTTTAGTTGTTCCATTAAATCTAACTGTAGATTTAATCTAAGAGCACGAACCCGTCGTTGCTTCTCATGATACTTACGACTTAAGGCATCTGCAACTACATTTGCCTTTCCTTCGTGATACTGAATATCACAGTCGTAGTCACTTAGGATTTCCATCCATCTCCTTTGCCTCATATTTAACTTTTTTTGCCCAAATATATATCTTAAACTTTTGTGATCCGTATAGACAGTAAATTTACTTCTGTATAAATAATGTCTCCAAATCTTAAGGGCAAAAATTATGGCTCCTAATTCTAAGTGATGAGTTGTATAGTTTTCCTCGTGCTTTTTCAATTGCCTTGAAGCATATGCAATTACCTTCTTGCGTTGCATTAGCACACATCCTAATCCTAGTTTTGAAGCATCACAGTAAACTTCAAAATCTTCAGTTCCTTCTGGCAAAGCTAGGATTGGGGCATTCGTTAACTTTTGCTTTAGAATCCTAAAAGTTTCTTCTTGTTTAGGTCCCCATTCAAACTTAACTGCTTTACAGGTTAGCTTAGTTAATGGTACAGCTATCTTGGAAATATCCTTAATAAAACGTCTATAGTATCCAGCTAAACCTATAAAACTTCTAATTTCCATTGCGGATTGTGGAACCTTCCATTTGGTAATTGCTTCTATCTTAGCAGGATCTACGTGAATACCTTCGTGATTCACCATGTGTCCTAAGAATTGCACTTCTTGCAACCAAAATTCACACTTCGAGAATTTGGCATAAAGCTTTTCTTTTCTTAACAAAGTTAAGAGTGCATGCAAGTGCTCACAATGCTCGTCCTGACTTTTTGAATAAATAAGTATATCGTCGATAAAGACAATTACAAATTTATCCAAATACGGTTTACAGATTCTATTCATCATGTCCATAAATGCTGCAGGTGCATTTGTTAATCCGAAGGGCATGACTGTAAACTCGTAATGACCATACCTAGTTCTAAAAGCAGTTTTAGGTATGTCTTCTTCTTGTACCTTCAATTGATGATATCCGGAGCGTAAGTCGATCTTAGAAAAATATCTAGCTCCTTGAAGTTGATCAAACAGATCATCAATCCTAGGTAATGGGTATCGATTCTTAATTGTAACCTTATTCAATTCTCTATAATCAATACACATTCTCATTGAACCATCTTTCTTTTTCACAAACAACACTAGTGCTCCCCACGGGGATGAACTAGGTTGTATGAAACCTTTACTTAGTAATGCATCTAATTGCTTTTTCAATTCTAACATTTCTGTGGGTGCTAACCGATAAGGTGCCTTGGCTACCGGTGTAGTTCCAGGAATTAGATGAATCCTAAATTCTACTTCCCTATCTGGTGGTAATCCGGGTAATTCTTCTGGGAATACATCTGAATATTCCGAGACTACAGGAATCTCCTTAAGTTCTTTACCCTTAGTGCTAATGATTACTGAAATCATATATACTATTCCTTGCTTTCGTTCATAACTAGCAACTTTCATTACTGATATGAACTTCATGGGTTTACGTGGTTTATCTCCTGTAATCGTGATTATATCTCCAGTAGGTGCTTGAATTTCTACGGAATTCTTATCACAAAGGATTCGAGCATGGTTGGCTACTAACCAATTCATTCCTAATACGACATCAAATCCAGTTAAATTTATTGGCAATAGGTTTGCATGAAATTTATGACCTGAAAGTTCTATATTTTCTTTTTGCAAAACCTTATCTATGTTAATAGAATTTCCGTCTGCTGTTTCAACTGTAAAAATCTGCCTAAGATTGGTTAATGGTAAGTTAAGAGCTTGGCAGAATGAAGTATTTATAAAACTTTGGGTTGCACCAGAGTCAAATAATACTTTTGCATAGATGTTGTAAACTAAGAACGTACCAGCTATCACATCTGGAATGAGTTCTGCCTCCTGAGTAGTTAATTGGAAAGCACGAACATTCTTCTTAGTGGCTTCGTCGGCTGGTTTAACCAATTTAGGGCATTCTGGTTTAAAATGTCCTGTTTCTCCATAGTTATAACAGACTCTTGTTTTCTTTCTGCAGTCTTCTTCGCGATGCCCTATGTCTTTGCAAAAATTGCAGGTTACATTACATCTTCCATAATGTTTCTTTTTGCAATTCTTGCAGAATGGCGAAGTTGAAGATTGGCCTGTTCCTCTTTTCCTGAAACTGCTGTTATTACCCGTACGAAATCCTTGGGTAATTTTCTGAGCCAATTCCTTTTTCCTGTTTTCATCTCTCATGCGTACCAATTCGTCAGTTAGGGTGTTAGCTAATTCCACCGCATCGTCAATAGTACGAGGTCTCGCAGCTTTAACGATGTTACGGATTTCACCAATTAATCCCCAAATATAGCGAGAAATGAGTACCGGTTCTGGCGAAGCCAGCATTGGTACCACTCTAGCATATTCAAAGAATGTCGAAGTATAACCGCGACAATCTACACCCATCATTCTATGATTTAGGAATTTATTTGCCATTTGATCTTTTTCATATTCGGGACAGAATTTTCTTTCTACAAGAATCTTAAATTCTTCCCAGTTCATGGCATAAGCCACATTTCTTCCTTTAGCTTGCAGTACTGTATTCCACCATTCTAGCGCCCCTTCTTTGAACAGATTTGATGCATACATGAACTTGTCGTCTTTGTCACATTTACTTATTGTAATCACTGCCTCGGTTTTTTCTAACCAACGCAGTGCCGCAGTCGCTCGTTCATTGCCTGCAAATTCCGTGGGTTTACAAGCAAGAAATTCCTTGTAAGTACAACCAGGTGTTGCAGCTTTCATTTTCTTAGGGAGCGGAGCTTGTCGTGGTTCATTATCGTGATTAATATGATCATTGCCTCCGTTTACACTATTACTGAAGTTATCTTCAGAAATACGTTTGCTAGGAATGATTTGTTGAGGTTCAGCTGGTTTCTGTGCAGCAGCAAGTATTGCTGGAATAGCATTGGCTATCCCTTGAGCAACGATATTTTCTATATCTTACCTAGTTATATATTGATCCCCCGGGTGTTGTTCAGATTGATTAACCTCATTTACTGGTTCATTATTAGCGTTTTCCATCTGATAATTAATATATAATTTATTAGTATCGAATAAATAACAATCATACACAAAGCAATCATACAAAATTCACAACACAATATAACCAAAACTATCGATTTCTCGATTCCATTTTTATATATTTTATAATATGCGTCCATACACACCTTTATTTTACAAAGTTTTATTTTAGGTTATTATACAAGATTATAGTTTACTTTTATTATTATATAACCACATTTTCATAACCCTTCTACCCCTCGTCCTTTGGTGTCTCAGTAACGACGTTCCCTCTCGTCGTATTTCCAGGAGATCTGTTCTCCTACCTCCCTGATCCTATTTCCTGCATCCACTAGCTCCTCGCCAAAGTGACGGAGTTCAGCTAAGTTTTCAGTGCTCATAGGTGGATTTGGTATAGGTTCTGGGTCGAACTGAGGAAGAAAGGAATAAGGACTGTTAAGTAGGTTTTGGAATTGCCAATAATTAGTCCACCATTCATCCATTCCTAGAGGCTGGGTGTGAATTATAGGTTCGGGGATTGCTGGGTCCAAGTTCATTGGTAGTTGTGTTTCAGCAGGATAAGGGTATAGATTATTATTAATAGGCCTGATGACATCACAGCTCGCCAATGCACGATCTAATTCCTCCTGAAATGGTAACTCCTCAATCTGTCTAGAACTTTCCCCAATTTCCCTCTGGGTTTGCCTAGAACCTTCTCCATACTCCATTCCCGGTGGCCTAGAATCTTCTCCCAATTCCATTTCCAGTGGCCTAGAACCTTCACTGACTTCAACCCCCTTTCCTTTGTCTAAAGGATTTTCTATTTTAGGAATTCTCTTGGCTGGCTTTTTCCTACGTACGCGCCTTCCCCATACAAATCTCTTTCTTTTCTGGGGCTTAGGTTTCTCCACAGGTGGAGCATTGAATTCCATAGGTTCTTCTATGTCTGGTATATACCTATTGAAATCTCTGGAAACCGCTATTTTTACCGGATAGAGATTTAGATTTTGAAGGGCTTCAGACAAGTCATTCATACTGTTTAGCACATATGCAAAATACAAAAATTACTAAGTCAAAATTTTCATAAATAACCTTTAAATATTATTGCATACCGTGTGACTAATTTAATACCAAGAACAACTGACAATTAAAACATATTAGGGTTTATTGGAATTTATTTATTTACTGGATGAAGTTTCTAGCTTGTAGGTGATATGGTTGCTAAAACTGAAACAAGTTATTTAAAGATTTGCATTTACTGCTACAGTGGCTAGCATATAAAGATCTGCCCATTTTTCATCTAACTTGTCTTCCCATGGTGGGTTACTGCCTAGTTCTTGGGTTTTCCGATTAACTTTCTCTCTTTTGGATTTCTTTAGTTTATCTTGACCTTTCCTAATAATCAAATTTCTTTTATTATGAGAAAGTGGTTCCTCATATTGTGCCTTTCGAACAAATATTCCTTCTTCAGGAATTGTAGAGTGATTTGAGGATTTTGTTTGGGATGAACTTCCCTTCTCGTTGGATGACCTATCTAATTTAAGATAGATGTTTGAAATCTTTTGCTTACCCATACTGTACACAGATAGTCAAATAATAAACACATAATCACAAAATAACAATTAGTAAAAAAATTAAGTATTTTCTAAATACTTAATTGGCTTAAATTAGTGGCTCTGATACCACCTTTTTCTGTCACGGCCCCCGACCCGGTTTGACCCGTTTCAGGAGCCGCGGGACAGAAAATCCCGTGGTATTTAATTAACAGCGGAAGTTTTCTTCAGGATCTTTTTAAAACTGAAATTTCCCGATTATTTTATTTCATAACTCGGGATAAAACCCCGGTAATTTACAATCATATTATTTCACGGAGAAATCTTTATTTTTTTTACAAAACATGTTTCTTTATTTTATATTGAGCCACTTCCTTAAGCTGATAGTGCTTCACGGCACTTTTCCTGGATCACAACAGATCACCTGAAACATGTTTGAAAAAGATTTTGTCAGCGGGAAATACTGGTGAATCATTCTTTTTAAGAAAACGACACGTTTGTTATTATTTACAGTATTAAGAGAGATTACAATGTTTCCTAATATCAACCAATTACCCACAGTATTTGTCACTCGACTCGTTTCTGTGACTATGGTCAGATCACCTATTGGCTAACTCGTTGTCCAATGGTGACGGGAAAAAGTAATGTATACAAAACCACACATACCGGCTGTAATTTGGTGACTACATAAACTTAATCCCTGTAATTATAACTTTGAAAACATTTAAGAAAGTACTTTGATAAAAAGAGAATGACTCACATTGCAGATTTAATATGAACAGAGCTTAGCCTACTGATTAGCCTTGATAACCTAGTTTAAATAACAATGCACACAAACTAGGTTAGTAACTAATACAGCATTTACGATAACTCACGAGATTAAACCTTCACAACGAATGACAAAGTGCAATACTTAAACATCCATCGAATTAACGACGAATGACAAAGTACGATACTTAAACATCCATCAAATTAATGACGAATGACAAAGCATAACCCTAATGTGGGCAGCACTTAAACATCCATTGGATAGTTTAATCGATCGGACATTGAATCGTAGCAGCGATCGAGTTATTACCCTGTATTGCGGCAGCACTTCGTGAATTGTGTGTGTTTTGTAGTAATTATACGATAACTCAGTGTATCTATTGAATTTGAACGTCGAACTAACGCACAATTGCATGTACCAGACTCCACTATTTATACATGAAAAATGGTTCCCCCGCGTGTCGTGTCGCGACAGGAACATGTGTACCTGTCGCGTGGCGCGACGGGTTACCTTTTAGGGTAGGGTAGGTCCGTGTCTGTTATAGCCTTAGTGAGTCACAATTCGACGAATTTCAATTCCTACAGCAAACTGTGTTGATAATACTAACTAGGGTTTACCCCCCCCCCCCCACCTGAGTTTTAGGGGCCCTGATCCTGATTCCGATTGTTCTGGAAATTTTAGGGTTTATGCATAATTACTTGGGTGTCTCAATTAGGGTTTCCTATTGGACAAATTAAATTAATAAATAAGACTTTTGATGAGAGTTGTTACAGCAACCTTCACGAACAATCACCAACTTGAAACTAGTCAATGCAGCATCCTCTGTTTCAACTTTAACCGCATCCGAGCTCAGTTTTTTATATCACAAGTTAGCACCACGATCTTCGCATTCTGCCTGCTCAATCTAAGAATGTACAAAAACTCAACCGGCAATTGATAGAAACTTCAAATACCCCACTGATTAACTTCAAATCCGTGATTCCCCCTGAAGATCTGATATCCCGTTTACCGTGATCCACGTTAACGCACCATAAGAATGACAGATCCGTGTAAATGGTATTTTCCACAATCAGCAAATCTTCATCGGAAAACAAATCATCTGGTAATGTAATCCGATCTCCGAAGCATTCATCCACAATCAGATTCATCTCCTCGGATAATCTAGATCTCAGAAGCTATCATCCACGATCACTCTCAGATCTCTGATGCTTTTGTCCACGATCAGATATCAACACCTCGGATCATCTTGATCTCGAAAGCTTACACCCACGATCAGATTCACATTCCCCCTGACAATCTGAAGTCGAAAACTACCCAGATACTGTTGCAGTGTCATGAATTTCAAAAATGCCGGAATTTCAACATACGACAGTGAAATTTTTATTCCCCCTCATTTTTGCAAATTCTGACGTCTCTAATACTGAATTCCCCCTCAAACTGAATTCAGTTTCTAATTCTCTTCTCCGAAAAACTTGACCAAACTAAAATATCACAATATTCGCCACAATTGTCAGTTTTTTGTCTTTGTGGATTTTACAATTTGGCCCATAAATAGTCAGATACCCTGAAAGGTAAACTTTCTGCATCAGTATCATGACTACCCCACTAACTTTCACAATCCGTGATCGCATCATCAAATCTTTACACTGAAGCCCCAGACGGTGTCCCCGAATAACCCAGCTTGATCGTTAAAAACCTGAAAAAAATTGTCAATCACCAAATATTTTTCTGGAGATTCTCCTCGTCGTTGCGATAAAAAATGCCCTTTTTTAGGTATTTGATCATCTGGTCGAATGGCGTCTGTAGGATTGCCATCCGATCGGATTGTCATCCGATCGAATGACATAATGAATCAAGATGGTATGAAGGATCGGATGGTCATCCGATCGGATTGCCATCCGATCGGATTGTCGTTCATTGAAAAGCAACTGATCTTTCAAACACCCCATAGTGACATGGATCGGATGGTCATCCGATCGGATTGCCATCCTATTGAAAGCATATAAACCTTCAACAAGCCTTCCAACTAGATAGTGATATGGATCGGATGGTCATCCGATCGGATTGCCATCCGATCGGATATGTTCTAAAAACTCAAGAACACTCCAAATCACGTTTTTTTACCCAGAATCTTTATTTGTGTGAATTTCATGATGAAGCTTCACAGGATTGTGCGTGAATCAATTCCGAACAGAATGATGTCTTCAATTCAAAAATTCATCCATATGTTCTAAAAACTCAAGAACACTCCAAATCACGTTTTTTTTACCCAGAATCTTTATTTGTGTGAATTTCATGATGAAACTTCACAGGATTGTGCGTGAATCAATTCCGAACAGAATGATGTCTTCAATTCAAAAATTCATCCGTGAATTGACCTTTATTTTGATGATTTTCTCTGTTTAACGTCAAAACTCCCGTTTAACCCAAAATTGATGAGCTTTGGGTGATTTAACCGACTGTTAGATCGATTAAATCGGTACCAAGCTCTGATACCACTGCTGATTTCAGGATCCGGCGAGTTTGATGGAGCTTCGGTCCCGAAACGACATGTTTAGTGCGTGTATTATGACTAAGAAAGAAGTAGAAGATAGACACGACACCGAGCAATCACTTATAATCTGGTCTCTATTGATTATTCAATGTTTACAGCACCACGAGACCAGTTGGACAGCATGTCCCCTCTGGGAACCAAAAGCTTGTCCAAATGGGAACCCCAATCCCCTATTTATAGACAACTAAAACTATGTGTCATCCGATCGGATGGCAATCCGATCGGATTGCCATCCGATTCGATTGACTTTGACAATTACAAAACCTGTCCAACTTCTCTATTTTATACAATATTCAACACATGCTCTATCTAACTATTCGCACAGTGGCAGACGTACGAAATATGCACCAACAAAATTACATACATATTCAAATATAATTATGTTTATATGTTCTAATACACTCCCCTAAACATAATTATACTTGTGAGAGTGCATTAAAACACTTCGATTAGCATCGTCCACAGCCACTTTTGCTTGCTTGAAGTCGAATTTCTTCTTGTTTGCAGCTTTTTCATTCCTTGCCAATCGTTTCCAGCATAAAATGCATAGTGCTCTCCTTCATGTTCTGCAGCATCACCGCTTCTTGTGTTCCTCTCCATTTGATCTGCAACTTTCTCTGGTCTGTCATCACCTTCACTTCTGCTCCTTCTCGGATCCACCACACTCTTTACCATCTCCTTTTTGAGCACCTTTGTCTGAGTTGTTTTGAATTTATGGTAGTAAACTAAAACGTCTAAATACATTGCATACATTAATCTCATGAATTCTCCATCATGATACTCAAATCCCATATCTTTAGCAACCATGGCCCGTAGATTATTTTATGTAACACGCCTGTGCCCACCTTCTCTTTTGACTACCATAGATAACTCTAATAAACTGACTTTTCGATTATCCGAGGCATATGCAGGAATTGGTCTTGTCATAATTTCCAGTTTCTTAGTCAAGAACCAATCTACCAATTCATCGAACTTTGATTCTAAGATAAACTTATATTTTTGAACATAATCAACATCATCCAACATTTCAAGCAACGCTTTACAATCTTGAAATTCATTAAATTTCATTGCTTGAAGTATCATAATGTTCCAATCGGGTTCATTCGAGGATAAGTTTAGATTTTTGAAGTAATCATTCAAAAAATCTGTTTTATACTTATCATGATCTGTAACACCTCGAAAATTTACGTCAAATAATGTATTGACACGTGTCATGGGCTTTGAATATGTGAAAACATACTTTAGAGGGACTAAAGTTGACAAACAGTGAAACTATAGATATACATTCAAATAGCATGTTCGGAACATGCTATTTGAATGTATATCTATTACACGTGTCATGGGCTTTGAATATGTGAAAACATACTTTCTGACAGGGGACCATAATGTCACAACTGTCTTTGTCACAAGGACGGTTATAAATAGCTCAAAGGCTATTCTTACAAGACTTTTTATTATATATATACATATATGGCATGAAAGCCTGTCTCGAGGGACGTGGAAGATATGGCATAAAGCCCAGTCATGAAGGACGTCAGTAATCATATGGCGCGAAGGCCTTGTCGTAAAGGTCATTTAGATATGGCACAAACGGCCTTGTCATAAGGACATTTATCAAATTTGGCACAAAGGCACGTCACCAAGAACGTTAACATTTAATATGTTGGCTTGTCATGAATGACAAATTATAGCACATAGGCTTATCATGGATGACTTTAAAACATAACTCGATGGTCTACCACCAAGGTCCTTAATTTATTAGCCGCAATCTTATTAGATTAGGGCTTCAAGGTTTGAACGTGGTTCTTCACCTTTGGACAGGGAGTCATAGACTACTACTGTCATCGTTTTGAAAGACGATTCATTTGGCAGAAAAATAAGCCAATCAACATCACTAATGGATGTTTATATATAACCATCGTATCTAATGATATTAGTCATGATCACATCGATCATATTGACTATTAGGTTTGGGTATAATCACACCATTTTGAACAGGGGATCATAAAGATCACTACTATCTTTGTCTTACCGACATTAGAATAAAGTATAGCCCGTAGGCATTTCATCACAAGGGATGTTTATAACATGATCGTGTTATGGGATGATATAAGCCATGATTTCTAAATCACTAGGCTAGATAAGGGAATTGGAAGAATCCAATATAAGGATGATTGTTGTGATTTTCTCGTATCACATTTGTCAAGAGTGCTAACACGTTCTTAGGTGTCAAGAGTGCTTACATTTAGCTTAGGTCACAAAAGGACTATCAATGTTCCGAACATGCTATTTGAATGTATATCTATTACATGATAGTCCTTTTGTGACCTAAGCTAAATGTAATAGATATACATTCAAATAGCATGTTCGGAACATAATGGCCTATACGGTTCATGGATGCCATGGCTAATTTATGACAGGTCATCAGGATGATGACTAATAATGGTTTAATTTGGTATTTAGTACCAAGTTTTGAGTATAGAAAAACTCGGATGAGATAGGCAATAATCGCGATGCTATTAATGCGACAAAAGCAAATAATGTCTCAAACGTAAACCTCAATATTAATGGAGTAAATCTCCAAGCGGTGGCTAACGCAGCAGTTTGAAAGGCCAAGGGGAAAAGGTCATGAAACAATCCCAAAGAGCCGAATGCTTCTCGCTCTGAATTTCATTTAAAACCATGTTCAATTTCTCATGAGAAGAGTTTTGTTCACACTTCGTATACGAAGGATGAACCAAAGGAGGAAGATAACTCCCAGAAATCTAAGAAAAAAGAGCAAGAACAGGCTTAATAAAAAGCAACGAAAAAAAATGGTGGAATTGGCCGTCCCCGGAATCGAACCTGGGTCTAGGCCGCACCCTTTCGCGCGCCTAGCCAACCGAGCTAGGTGCCTAGTTTGTGAAATTTCCATTTTTGGTTGAATATAAGCACATGTACAATAACTTCCTTACTTCTTACTATAAGTCACCTACTTATCCTCCTTATGTTGACTAAGTATTAGAATCCAAGATTTTACCTCTATGTTTTAATTACTCTTGGCTTGCTTATGTTGATTAAACACTGGAAAGGCTAAAGGAAGAAATGCCTGAACTCACCTAATGAATGCCAAGAGGCAGTTCAAGATGTCATCAAGTACATCCCTTATCATTTACCAATTATAATTTCTGCTAAGCGTCCTGACTAAATACAGGCAATAATAAATCTTCATAAACCATAAGCTTAGTAAACTTTTATATTATCCACAACGTATAAATTACCAAGGAAACCATAATAACCGATTCTTCTTTTATCGGCAAGGAATCCTTCCGAAAAATCTAAGAGTACTCTTTCTTCGCATAGAGTACGACAACATATGTTATTTTAATTATTTTTCTCATTGTTTTTATATCGCCTGCGAATGCCAAACTATGTTTGATAAAAGTTCCATATGAGGATTGGCGTATTCTAGTGTGTCCCATAGATTACTTCCATGCCTGATCAGTATGGAGGTTTAATGCATGGGACCACAAGGATATCTCAATGGTCATATGGTGCTAAAGTCAACTATTGGTATTCAAAGAAGATATCCAAAATGGAATGGTCCAAGTAAATGTTCCCGATTAAGGAATTCATGGACTCGTAACATAAATGTGTCACTTATCTGATACAGAATATGGATTGATGAACTGAAGCCCGAGATTTGGAAATCTCTGTAACCTCCTTGTACCTTAATGATCTTCTCCTAAGGTTATCCTGTTTACCCCTGAGAGGCAAGTAGAATTAAGATTAACATCCTGTTTTGGGTTGGAATGATGTAAGAACTCCGTGTTGAACATGGAATAATCGAAACCTTGATTACGTAAGTTTTTAAAATAGAGGATTCATATAGTCTAACTAAACATTCTAAGAATTCGGTCTTGTTAATTAAGAAAGACGGTTCATTTTGCTTATGCATTGATTACCGCAACCCTAATTAGGCAACAATTAAGAATTGCCATCAGCTGCCCAGGATCGTCGATTTGTTCGACTAACGGCAAGGATTAGCTATTCCTTAAGATTAGTTTTAAGCAATGATTGGGATAACCATCCCACCTTAAGATAAGCTTTCTATAATAATTGATATGTAAGTATTAAGGCTGCTCCTTTGGAGACCTTGTATAGATGGAATGTTAAACATCTATTGTAGATAGAGAATTGGTGAGTCTAATTACCAGGATCTGAAAGTTGCCTAGGAAACAACAAATAAGATCATACAAATCCATAATTGGTTGTAAGTTGCCAGTATACGGCAGGAAATCAAGGATTTATGATAGTAACAACCCTCCTAAGTTCTTGTTAAGGAATAGGGTTCAACAAAAGATATCACCCCGGAAGGGTGTGCCAATTTGTAAATTTTCAGAATAGTTAAGCTCTGAATATAGAAAATCATTCGAAGGAATCAAATGTACCAAGATCAAGTAGCTTATAAGCTAAAACCTATTTAAGGAGCTTGGTGGAACGCACAATGTGACCCACAATAATGATTTAAGGATATGTTTCTCCAATATGTAGAGAAGCATTATCACGTAAGGATATGCAGATTCATGATGTGATGAGCATCCTGTATCGATTGAAGATCGACTGGTTAAGAAGCTCCAAAAGGATACATGTGCCTATTATAGAGGTCAACTGTGGGAGCTTGGAAAGACTCCAAATATGTTATAGGAGTTAGGTCCATTATGCGACAAAAAGTACTTCCAGCACTTTAGCAAATCTCGAGGTCGAGATTTCTTTTAAGGGGGTGAGGATGTAACACCTCGAAAATTTACGTCCAATAATGTATTGACACGTGTCATGGGCTTTGAATATGTGAAAACATACTTTAGAGGGACTAAAGTTGACAAACAGTGAAACTATGTGAATAAAAGGGTCCAAAGTGTCAACAATTGATAAATAGGCCCTACGATAACCCTACATGGTGTATATAACCTTAAACGGATAAATCATGGATCATACAAAGCGAAAAATGAAAGAAAGTGAGGAATTACAAACTACAGGGGCTAAACGTGTCAACATGTTGAAAGTATACCTCTGAGTGACCTTTTGGCAAACCCGAAGCTTTGTAATGATGAAATATACTCACAAGAATATGTGATAAAAATTTCATGAAATTTCGTGAATGTATGAGAAAGTTATGATCAAAACCGTACACGAAGGGTTAATTGCGTTAACATTGAATTTCGAGACTTTTCGGGTAAGCGCAAAGTGAACCAAGGACTTTACCATGTTTGTAAAAGTCCCAAGGCCCTTAAAATTAAGATTTGAGGGTCTAATGAGCAAGATAAATCGCCAAAACCACGTTCCAAAGGACCAAGGACTGAAATGCAAAACAAAGAAACAAGTTAACTTGCTGAACACAGGTACGCGACCTGCCAGCGACAAAAACCTGCAGATGTCGGTCAGCAGGTCTGATTTTGGGTGGTTTCCAGCTGTTATCGATACTTGGGACTTTCCAATGGGTTTATATGCATGTAAGGACACTTGGACTGATCATACAACATCTACAAACACCTGTACCATCATCAAATCAGATCAAAATGGTCATGAAAGGAACTTGAAGTGTAGCAACTTATGTTCTTGCATGTTCAAAATTCACAAGATCAATTCCTGGAGCTCTCTGGACGACAAGACAACTTCCTAGTGATCTCTAAGCTTTGTTAGGACTCTTGTAAGTATTCATAACCTTCTCAAATCCGCTCTAGCTTAGTTTATTAACCGAAAGTCAATCCATCGTAAATTTAGTTTGACTTCGTGATTAAACGAAATGTGCTCAGTCTTTTCTCAAATTGAAAGTACCTACAAGTTGGTATTTATGTGGGTAACAAACCCTCAAAAGGGTATTTTCAGATTCCCACTCTAAGTATGTTAATTGACGAGTCAAAGCTTTTCTTAAAAAGTCAACAGAATGTGTTTTTGCAAATTTAAGCATGATTAACAATGTAGGCTACATGCAACCTGTTTGATCATCAAAATAACTTTGTAATTAATGTAAGAACATGTTTCAACATGATCAACTCGACAATTTTCAGTTTAAACCCGAATCGGAACCGAAGGTCGCATAAATTGACTTTTTCTTTGACTTTCAGTTCTGATCCGTTCATGCATGTTTGAGATCTGCATTAGAGCATATTTTGGACCAATTTTCATATAAGTTTAACTCTCTGAGATTTTACAACTTGGTTCAATGCTTAACCGATTCATATGCATGTTTCCGATTTATGCTTAAAGTTGACTATTATGCCCTTTTTACTATAAAACGTGATTTTTGAAAAAGTTAAAGAGTAGAAACATTTGTTACTGATTTATAAACTTGCACCTAAAATTTGAGATCAGTTTGAGGTCCAGATTAAGAGTTATGCTCATTATCGTAATTTGAAAGCTTTTTGTTAATAAAATGGCGTAATTAGCGTATAGCCTAGTTAAGCCTACTTTTTGATATCAAATCTTTTACCCACTGATGTAATATATTATTTTAGGATTTTTAAAGATTTTTAATAAATTTTAGGCTGAGCATAACTTATAGTCGTAGGCTTAATCCGGTAATTGTCGGTTTTGCCCTTACGGGCCATAAAATGAGTTTTACATATCTAAACGACTCCAAACCTTTTTCTACTGATCACATATGATAAATAAATTATTTTAAGCCTTCTGGAAATTTAAAAATATCAGATTAAAGTATCAAACCCGGAAATGGCCTTTAATCGCCTTTTAAGCGTTTTTAACACATAGTATGTACTAAAGCTATTTTAAACATACAAGGGTTGATACCTACTGATATTTGAGGCAAATTATAATATTTTAACAGTAAGCAAAGGTGGTTAGACTCAGACTTCAGTTTTGAGCTTTTCGGCTTATGTAAAATGACCAAACTACCCCTACGAGGCATAGTTTGTGTTTAAATTCATTTCGTGCATAATAAAAGACATCTTACTGATGTCACAACATATTTGAGGCATAATTAACTTAGGAAATATGTATATGGCTCATGAATACCCGTCACGCTTATTACGCGTACGGTTCGGTTTATGTAACAAGTTTACATAAATTAGCCGAAACGGGTCAAACCCTATTGGTTTTATCTCAAAATCCAAAATGTGTTTAGATTACCCATATTATACAAGTCTTCAAACTTGTCGGGTCAAAACCACATTCTAATCCGGTCTTCGCCTTATCGTGCGTTTAAACCGTATCTTCTGTAAGATTAACCGGTCTAAGCTTAGGCTTAATTAAAGGTCCGTTAGCATTCTAATTGGTTATTTATACCATCATTCCAGACTAGAGCCTTCCGGTAAATGGTACCTACGCTTACTTAAGTGAATACGGCTGAGTTATTAAAATTCTTTCTATTTAAGACAGGAGCTAGCTCAGGTAAATACTCTTAACTTATTTTCCCTATACGGGCTTGGGATACGGTATAATAATACCGCTTGGTCGGGTATTGAATATTTAATCTTATTTTGGTTAAATTATTGAGGTAACCCGGTTTAATCTGTATTGTTTGAAATAAAGACCTTTAGGGGTTAATGACCATGTCCCGGATATCCTTGACATCATTGTCTTATAAAATGGCCACGTCTTAAGTACGGGGTGTAGGCATACACCTGACAGTTACTTAAGTAATAACGGTATCTCACTTCCATGTGGGCCTATACTTGTGGTGTGTTGGTTAATCTGACTCGGTTTCTATATCGGGCCCTAAACGTATAACGAACATGTAAATCTGTATACAAGATTATAACTATAATTGTCCCAAGTTATAAAGAGTTTGTGCCTTGTGCATTCAAATCAATTTTTATTAAACCTTTTCAAAATGAGTCGGTTGAGTGTATTTACCAGTGAAAACTGACGTATTTTCCAAAAGGGTTAAGTGACAGGTACTGGACGTAATTGGCTGGAAGCTCAGGGCGTTAATAAGGAATCTTGCAAGTTCTAGGCGTCTAAAGTCTGTTGAATAATGTTTATGTTTTAAGATCCGCCTGTGGATCCTTTACCTTCCGTTGTAATACTGGATATTAC
>JARYGA010006577.1:0-31550 GCA_030545235.1 Helianthus tuberosus | reverse complement strand
ATCCAAGCTAGAATGCAAACCGGTAGTTTATATGAGAACACAAGCTACAAAGAGAAAGGTAGACACACGAGATATCAAAGTTTTCTCTTGTATTTCAGTGGACACGGTTACAGACCTTGACCAAACTGAAAATACGCTCTCTACAAGACTAAGTTCACTCACACTCTGAAGTGAACAAATTACATGAGTATATATATCCATCACAGGTCGTCTGGTCGAAGGATCAGATAGTCAGATCGTAAGATCATCTATCGAACTGAAAACTATCGAAGGATCCACATGTACCTCGAAGGATGATATCCTTCGAGGTCCATCTATATCCATCGAAGGTTTATCCTTGGAGCTCATCGAAGGATATAAACAATCCTTCGATGACTCATCCTTCGACCCAGACAACTTACAACCATGTTCTAACTGTTTGGTCAAAGTCAAACCAGGAGGATGGTTGACTTGATCAAACTTACATCAAAACACCTATTAACAAACATAAGACGTATACAAGACTAACAAAAGACATCGTTTTATATTATAACAAAATACAGACAAAGTACAGACACAAGTGCACCAACAAACTCCCCCTTGGCTGTAGCTTTGTCTCGATCTTCGTGTCTTCAAGTCTCTGACGTCCTTTCAACCGTTAAGTGATGCGTTGACCATGCACTTCCCGCATTCACAAGTAGGTTGAAGCAATACAAGGCCATCTTCTGAAACTTCATTGCCTGTGCACGATCTCTAACCAAGTAGTTGATCTCGTGATCCTTAAGAACAATAATATCCGACCTGGACATGTTAGTAATCCACATTGGATCTATCATTCGAAAGTTCTCCTGACTGTCTCGGAATAAGATCACCGCTTCTCCAGTATCTGCATCATAAACCCAGCAACGAAAGTTACCTAGAAAATCTGTCCTCATCTTCAACAACGGTATTTTCTTCATCAACTTCGGAGGATCATTATCCTTTCGAAAGATGAAAAAGGTGCTTCGAAAGATGGGACTTTGGGTCGAAGGATCCAGATCTGGATCGAAAGATACCAGATATTTGTGGAACCCTCAACAATCTCGAAAGACGATCCTCGAAGGATATCTTTCGACCTGATCCATCTTTCGAAAAGTCTGATCAGCTCGAAGGATCCAATTGGTCAAATCTTTCGTTGACCAATTCATCTTTCGAGCATCAAGATTGACTTTCATTGACCATCTGATCTTTCGAGAGCCAATGCTTCCTCGAAGGATCAGATTTTCACCAACACTTTGGATTTTGGGAATTTGCATTCAAACCCTTCAAATTCTTAAAAGTTTTCAGAAACGACCGTTTTGAAAAATTGTCCGTTATGAAGTTCTGCAAAGGTCAGTTTTATGAAGTATCTCGGCTTGCCAGGTATTGATCGAGTACCAACATCGGTTAATCAAAAATAAGATTAAATTGAAAATTCTTTTGGATTTTGATAAAATAAAAGACAACAATTTTAATATCCTTTGAATGTTATCAAACGACATCACCGCTAATGTCGTGCTGATATGCACCAAACGACAAAGCTATTTAAAATAAGACAATAAAGGTTAAATAGTAAAATTAAGCAGTAAATAAATATGTACAAACACAACAATATTTTTGCAAGTTTCTGGCGAAGAGAATCATATCAGTTTGCGGTCTTTTGTCAAAACACATTTTCTTTTAATATTCTTTTACAGAAGTGGATAAGTATTCTACCACAATTACCGATATTGTTATCCACTTAAACTCAACGATCAAGTGTAATCATAATACATTGAGATACATTTAAGGTATGATTTATACTTACCGACCGGTGTTCATCCACATCACGACACATTCCCGTATCAAGGTATGCACGAGGGTTCATCTTACCGGTGAGTATACCGATTATCATCTGTTTGACCGTATATGATGTGAGATTCTCACTTATTTTGATTTAAAAACAAGTCCTGTGTGATATAATCACTTATTGATGAGGAACTTGATTTTCGATGCATGAGGGCACAGGAGCAAGTCCGTGAACAGGTCAGTACTTTCGTACAGCAGAGAGACGAACTTGACTCCCGGATGAATGTGATACTTTATCACTTATTTTGGGGACATGTGATTGTTTATCACTTATTGAGGTCGAATGCAGTATGTACACGTATGTATAGTATCATGGAAGATCTAGACTTACGTCCTTTATAGAAACAACCATGATACCCAGATGATAAACAGCATAAACCCCGAATATCTCAGAACCTCGGCAATCTATCAAAGTACCAAGACCATATGCCAATGAGTGGTTCCCACGCGGTTTTCAGTTCGTTATGTTTATATCTCCTGCATACTTTAAAATGATCGTGAGTCTACCGGTACATCATTAGTAGAGCTACTTATCATTTTCTTTTCTTTTGATTTCTAGAAATATGTTTCGACCGACCTCTGATGTAATATCATTTTCTCTTATATTACCAAGAAACTCATTTTTGTTTTTCTATTGTTTTTGTGTTTTTCTGAATTTTCTCCCCCTTAAATGCAGAAAATAAATAAAGTAAAGACATATTTTTGTATTTTTGCGGTTTTTCAATGTTTTTGTATTTTCCTTGAAACTTTCTCCCCCTAAAATTCAAAAATAAAATAAAGTAAAAACATATTTTTGGATTTTTTTTTTTTTAGAAAAATATTTACAAAAACGATTTTCCGATGTCGGTTACTCTTGCTTCACCTTTATGCCGTTTACCAAAAGTAAATAATCGAATCTTGATTTATCAAATGCTTTGGTAAAAAGGTCGGCACGTTGGTGATCGGTATGAATGTGAACCACATCGATAAGTCTCTTTTCAAAGCAATCACGTATGAAGTGATATTTAATATCGATGTGCTTCGTTTTTGGGTGCTGTACAGGATTTCTAGTGATCTGTAGAGCAGCTTCATTATCAACATAAATAGGAGTAGTTAGAAATTCAAAACCGTAGTCTCGCATCTGTTGTTGGATCCATAGAACCTGGGAGCAGCAACTAGACGCAGCAATGTATTCCGCTTCACATGTAGACGTAGCCACACATGTCTGCTTCTTGCACTGCCAAGTGACTAGGCGATTGCCTAAGAACTGACATCCTGCTGTAGTTGATTTGCCATCTTTCTTGCAGCCGCCGAAATCAGAATCACTGTAAGCCTTGAGATCGAAGTTATCATCCTTAGGGTACCATAACCCGGTGTCAGGGCAACCCTTCAGATAACGAAAAATCCTTTTGACAGCAGCATAGTGAGAGACCTTCGGATTCGCTTGGTATCTGGCGAGAAGGCACGTTGGATACATAATGTCGGGTCTTGATACGGTGAGATACATTAAAGATCCAATCATAGCACGATACAGTGAAGAGTCCACAGCTTCCCCTTTTTCATCCGGAGTAATCCCGTGATTCTGCGGAAGAGGAGTAGAAATTGGCTTCGAATCGGACATCTGGAACCGGCTCAAGATGTCTCCGACGTACTTGGTTTGATGGATAAAAATTCCAGATTCGGACTGATTAACTTGCAAACCCAAAAAGAACGTCATTTCACCCATCGCACTCATCTCGAATCGATCTTGCATCACCTTCTCAAATTCCTTGCATAAATTATCATCGGTAGAACCAAAGATAATGTCATCGACGTATACCTGTACCAACAGAAGATCTTCACCTTTTTCTTTGATGAAGAGGGTACAATCGATCAAACCCCGTCTAAACCCGTTGTTCAGCAGGTAGGTAGACAGTGTCTCATACCAGGCTCGAGGTGCTTGATGAAGACCATATAACGCTTTGTTAAGTAGTAAAACTCTGTCAGGATGTAATGGATCTTCAAACCCCGGTGGTTGCTCGACATATACTTCCTCTTCGACTACTCCGTGAAGAAATGCACTTTTAACATCCATCTGGTACACCTTGAATTTCTTGAAGGATGCGTAGGCTAGAAAGATTCTAATAGCCTCCAAACGTGCAACAGGTGCATACACTTCATTGTAGTCAATACCTTCTATCTGACTGAAGCCTTGAACAACTAACCTTGCTTTGTTTCAGACAACAATCCCACGGTCGTCCTTCTTGCACTTAAACACCCAACGAGTTCCGATCTTCTTGTAGTTGTCGGGCCTATCAACCAATTTCCATACGCCCAACTTCTCGAACTGCTGAAGTTCTTCTTGCATGGCTTCCACCCAGGAATCATCTTTCAATGCCTCCTTCCAAGATCTAGGCTCTTCTTGGCTAACATAGCAGGCGAAAGACCAATCATTTTGTTGTCCCGATTCTCGTATCTCAGCATACAAGCCAGCATTTTCGTTATTTCTGATTTGATTCCTTGTCCTTACACCACTGAGAACATCACCTATAATATTCTGCTGAGGATGAATGTTATGAATTCGGGTTTCAGGAACTAGAGGAATGTCAACATTGGTCCTCAAGTTATTGATATTTAAATTCCCGATATCATTCTGAAGCTGTTGAGTTGTAGAAGACGATGCATTTTCTTCTTGGACAATTTGCGCAGACACTGGATCCGTTGCTTCTGAAGTACCTTGAACCGGACCCCGTGCTTCACCATCATTTGCATCAACATACTCCTCATCTTCCGATGACAAATTGTAGTCGACAGCATCATTAAACACCTCATTTGAAACGAGATTGTTGACAGAAGAAGATGCTTGTGAGTCAACAATGATTGGGCGAACTAACTGAGAGCCAGTCGCATTCTCGCTTTCAGACAACATTTGAGCAATTGCATTGTCATCATCAAATGTCGGCAGATTGAATGAGTCGAAAAGACCGTCATAATCGAACATCCATGGATCTCCAGAAGGCTTCGGTGGATTAGAATATCTTTGAACTTTTACTTCACCCCACTCTTCAATCTTCTTGGTAGTCAGGTTCCATACTCGCAGATTAGGAGTAGCATACCCAAGGAAGTAACCTTCGATAGCTTTGGCACCAAACTTCCCGTCAGGCTCAATCATGGTACATGGTGCACCAAAAGGTTCTAGATATTCCAAGTCAGGAGTCTTCTTGTGTAGGAGTTCGAAGCACGTTTTGCCATGTCTTTTCACTGTGAGAACCCTGTTTAAGGTGTAACAAGCCGAGGCAACAGCTTCAGTCCAGAATCGAACTGGAAGCTGAGACTCAACCAACATGGTTCTTGCAGTCTCAATTAAGGTTCTGTTCTTTCTTTCAGCGACTCCGTTTTGTTGTGGCGTGTACCGAGAGCTGTATTCATGAAGGATTCCTTTTGCAGTGCAAAATTCATCCATAACCCTGTTTTTGAACTCGGTTCCATTGTCGCTTCGAATTCGCCTCACCTTTAGATTATAAAGATTTTCCAACAAGGTGATCAAATTCTTTAGAATTTCTGGAGTCTCGCTCTTGTGGACCATGAAAGCAACCCATGAAAATCTCGAATAGTCATCAGTGACTACCAAGCAGAAAACTTCCCCGTGCACACTCTTGTGTTTGACTGGGCCGAAAAGGTCCATATGCAGACGTTCGAGTGGCATGTTTACAGTGTTAACCTTCTTCAATGGATGTGATTTCTTGATCTGCTTCCCTTTCTGACACGGCACACAGACATCTTAAAGTTGAAAATTCTTCACATTGACACCTCTCACCAGATTGTTCTTGACAAGGTGATTCATTTTTCTGAGGTGAATATGACCCATTCGTCTGTGCCAAGAGATCGTCTCCTTTTCAGTGGCTTTTGAAATAAAGCAAGTAACTTGTTTGGACTTGGTTATTGCTTGGCTCATATCGAGGACATACAAATCATTAACTCTTGGTGCTGATAAGAGAATCCATTCTTCGGGAATCTTGAATCCTGGCTTCAACACATAACAACCGGCATCATCAAAATGCACGGTGAACTTCTTGTCGCAGATCTGAGAAACACTCAGGAGATTGTGATCCAACTGTTGCACATAATTGATTTTGTCGAAACTCACAACTCCATTTGAGATCATTCCCTCGCCGGTGATATACCCTCCTTTGTCTCCAGCAAACGCAACATATCCTCCTCTTATACTTCGCACATCGAAAAGAAGACGATAGTCGCCCGTCATGTGCCTGGAAGCCCCACTATCAACAATCCAATGACTATTAATAGTTCCTCCTGGAGCCGCCTGCACATGCAATTAACTTATCAGTTTGAGAGGGGGACCCAAGCCTTTGTGGACTTGGGTCGTCCTTGATCATCAAGGAAAGTGATTTCAATCACTTGATGATTAGGAAAAAGAACCTGTGGTACTCCCCCTGATTGAATTACCTGCTTTTGCTTCCAAGTTGTTTGTCCTTTACCAGTATTTGAATTTATTGTTTTAACATTTACTGGTTTTACAGTTTCAGATTTTGCTTGTACAGATTTTTCTTCTTTGACCTCTGATTTTAAGGCCTTTTCAATTACCTTTTGATTCTTTTGCTTTAACTTCTTTTCCTTTTCTTACAAGACACGTGGGTCTTGTTTCGGGGAGACTGATCGTTTTTGGTAATCGATTTCTTGGGGAGCACTCGTTTTTGACTTCAGCTTTTGCACGTGTGGGCAATATCTTACAATATGCCCAACTGTCCCACATTCAAAACATGTTCTCCGCTCTACAAACTTCGGAGAAACATGTTGATGACCAGACGGAGAACTAGACAATGAACTCTGTGATCTAGACGTGCTTGGACCTAAATCACATCCGTTGGTGTGTTGGGTGTAATTATTCTGATCATTTCGTTTTAAAATTCTAATGAATTCAATGTTAGATTTATCCTGAAATGTTTCAAGTTTGTCTGAACCCGTGGATCCAACAAAGTTCATTTTCGGTTCTCGTTTCTTAACAGGAGCTCTTTTGTTTTGCACCTTTTGTTGTTGAACCTTTGGTTGTTCAGTCTTAGGCTGCTGAACTTTAGGTGCTTGAACATTCTTGTTCTGAGCCTTCTTTCCCTGTACCTTACCCTTTCCGGAGTTGACTTGTTGTTTTCGCTCAATTGGTAGTTTTTGGTTTCCGTATTGTTTTCTAATTTGTTCACACAGAATTTGATCACATTGAGTGACGGTAACTTTGCCACTTTTGTTCCCCAAAAACATATTAGTGCATCCTTCAAAAATTTGCTCAATTAAATCTTGATTTACATTTTTAATTGGAAAATCTTTGTTAGAGTAGATTTTGCTATCTCCTTTGAGCGTGTACAACAAGTTATTCTCTTCACGGCTAGATACAAGGGACTCCATTGCTTTTGACATTTCAGTCTTACTCGGTTTCACTGGTGGATCACACAGGATGTGATTCTCGATTGGAATATCTGTTGTAACCGAGTTAGACTGTTGTTTCACAATTTCTTCAGATTCATCATCCGAAGAATCAGCATCCTCAACAATGGGAGAACTCTGTTCCTTAACACACGATGAATCTGTCTCATTCTCAGATTCTGATTGACCCGAGGATGATGCACCAGTTGTGAACCCGAGGCCTGCTGCAAAGTCATCTAGACCGAGTGGCACAGTAGGTTCAAAACGGGGCATATCCTCGTCATCAGGCAATTTGGAGTAATTGTGATTCATCGGGGGAGGACATGATTTGAATCCAATACATTTTGCATCCCCCTTTTTCTTTATCTTTTGAGTGTCAATGATGTGATCCAATACATAGCGGGAATTGGAATAGCTTTCCAGTTTCTGCTTAATTGTCTCACATTCACATCGAGCTGTTGCCAACTCTACCATTTGCTTTTCAATTGTGTCAATAAGATTATTGTTAGCATGTTGTTTTCGCAAAACAGCCTTTTGTAATTCTGAAACATCATGTCTTAATGACGCAATTGTTGCTTTAAATTCCTTTTCATTTCTGGTTAAAAACAAGTTAGCTTCAGTTGCTTTAGAAAGATCTACAATCAATTCTTGATTGTGTTTGTGTGTGATTTCAAACTGACTTTCCTTTTCAGCATATTTTAAACACTTTGCACATTCAATAGGAACAGAATCAGAGTCAGAATTTGTATCACATACCTGAGAAGTTTGACCTTCTACGTGAGCCATAAAGGCTGTATGAAAAGAAAAAGATCCATCTTCAGAGAAGAACTGAGCAAGCTTCTCGGAAGTTCCAGCAGATTTCTGGCAAAGAATAGATCTCCTCTTGCATAGTGCTTCAGCTTCAGCCAAAAGCTCATCAACTTCCAAATCTAAGGCATCACTTGACAAATCACCAGCATCAAGTGATTCCCCATTCATGCTCCCACTATAACCCGAACTATCTTCATCTTCTGAAGATTCACCAGCAGACCCGGGTTCTACTACCTTCTCAATCACTTTAGCATAACATGTTGTTCCACCATTTCCTCCTTCTCCAAGTTGAAGGTTCCAATTGCAGATTTCATCAGCTTGAACAACCAATCCTCTTTGGGAATTAGTGTTTGTGGATCCAGATGCATTTCCTCCAACGGAAACTATTGATCTGTCAGGATTGTTGTTCTGTTGCTGTTGTGGCTGTCCTTGATTCCTGAAGGGATTCTGATTTCCTTGCTTAGGTGGCTTCTGACACTCCCGCTTGAAGTGACCCTTTTCACCACAATTGAAGCAAGTGACAGCATTCTTATCAAAACCATACTTGGTGTTGTTGTTGCTATTCAAGTTGGTTCTCCCCGTCCTTTCCATAAACTCCTTTGCTCTTCGAATTGCACTAGCAAGAGCCCATTTGATATCCATCATTTCAAACTCTTCTCTATCCACTTGCCGATAATCTTCATTGGTTAGATTGATATTCCCAATCTGACCTGCGACCAATCCACAATAAGCACTAACCAAGGTGTTCAACATCTCCATATGCTCCTTGGCTATTTCGACACTGACTTTGGAAAAGTTGGAAGTGTCTAATCTGACTGTGTTCGGATTGGAAGTGGCTTGAAAATTTGAAGAGCTTCCATAAAACCCTTGCTGTTGCGACTGTTGCTGCTGAGCTGTCGGTTGCACAACCTGTTGTAGAGGAGAAGAAACTGGTCTTGAATACATCGTGTATGCTGAAGGATCAAACTGATCAGTTGTGGAAGGTCCGGTGTTTGAGATGAAGGCTGTTTGAAGCTTCGCATGTTGAGAGGCTGGTTTTTCTCCACTGATACCTCCTGCAATCCCAAAGTACATCTCTGGATTTTGAGGAGTTAGTGTTCTTTTTGCCTTAAGCTTTTCTTCTACATCCTTATTCTCCAATTTTTGAATTAAATCATAAACGGTGATTGTGTCTAGAACACCATTTTCTTTGAGAATTTCAAGATAACCGCTCCACTTTGCTGGTAAGCTATCAGCGAATCTCTTCACCATTTCTTGTGGACTGGCAGTGACTCTAAAAGCAAACATCTCACTCAACAAGTGATGACTCTGTCAAAGTCTCATTCTCCATACACGTGAATCCTTCAAACTCTTTCTTCAGTAATTCTTGCTTGATCTTTCTAGATTGAGCATTTCCTTCACATCGTAACGTGAGCATATCCCACAAGCTTTTAGTAGTCGTGCAGTAAACAAACTGGTGGTAAATGTCTCTGTGAAGAGCTTGTGTGAGAATCATGAATGCTTTCTTTTCTAACTCAAATTTCTTCTTATCATCATCAGACATAGTGCTGTAAGTTTCTGGATTGGATCCTGCAACTTCCAAATCATTTTCAAATGCGGTGAAGAAGCACATCCATAGATCTTGACCTTGCCCCTGAACATAAGTTCTCAGCCTTTCTTTCCACCATCCCCAATCATTGATGTGATTTAGCTTTGGCGGTTTTGTGCTTGTACCAGTTTCACTGTCGTTCTGCATCATAGCTTGAATGCTGCTGCTTTGATTTGTGACCAATGCCCATTGATTTGCAGTTATCATTGCAGCTTGAGGTGGGGCAATAGCCTGCATCCATGCAGTTTTGTTGAAATCTGACGTAGATTGCGTAGCTGATGATTGTGTAGCTGATGATTGTGGAGTCAAAGTTGTTTGAGTCCACGCAGTTGGATCCCACTGACCGTTTGTTCCCATTTTGTAAAGAAAATTAATATATTAAGTGAAAATTGATTTAAAATTTGAAAACAATTTTTTTTTTTAAATTTAATTTTCACAAACTATCTTAATATCTCGAATGATAACAACCAGTCGAAGGATCCTTGATCGAAAGACCTGAAAAACACAAACTTGTTAAACTTAAACAGACTAGGATCGAAGGAACAGAACTTGTTCGAAGGATCAACAGTGTTCGAAAGATCACTGTTGAGTTTCGAACAATGATTTCGAAAGACTCTCCAATCGAAGGATCCTTGTCTTTCGAATAAGACCTGTAGATCGACAGATATATCCTTCGAAAAGATTCCTTGGATCGAAGGATAAGTCACAGACTTCGAAGGATGTTCGAAGGATGATTATCTATCGAACCTCCTTTGATCGAAAGATGATCTTTCGACTTCGAAGGATATCCTTCGATCTGCACTGACACAGTTGACAAAAGTTGACAGGTTGGTGAAAAGGTGATTGGTTGGTAGAAAGTTTTCGGCAGAAGGTATGTTCAGACCATACTTTCTGCCAACCCAGATTTGACCAATAAAATATTGCCTAAAAAGAAGGTTCTTATCCAGAAACCGGTCACCGGAGTAAGCCGGAATTTGGCCGGAAATGACCAAACTTCTTAAAAACAAGGTTTTAAGTTACCCAACCCGACCTTTAACACACCCGGTTAGTTTAGAACACGTTTTTATGTCAAGAAATGCGAGAAAAACACTAAAAACGGGTGCTAAACCATGTGAGTTTTTGTCCAAACACTCCAAAGTCTTGTATAAACTCGGTTTTTTAACAAGGAAAAGAGCCACGGCTCTGATACCACTTGTAGGTCCCTCGGAGGTTGAGGTTAAACCTTATCCTTGTTATGTTTAACACACTAGCAAGTGCGGAATCCAAGCTAGAATGCAAACCGGTAGTTTATATGAGAACACAAGCTACAAAGAGAAAGGTAGACACACGAGATATCAAAGTTTTCTCTTGTATTTCAGTGGACACGGTTACAGACCTTGACCAAACTGAAAATACGCTCTCTACAAGACTAAGTTCACTCACACTCTGAAGTGAACACATTACATGAGTATATATATCCATCACAGGTCGTCTGGTCGAAGGATCAGATACTCAGATCGTAAGATCATCTATCGAACTGAAAACTATCGAAGGATCCACATGTACCTCGAAGGATGATATCCTTCGAGGTCCATCTATATCCATCGAAGGTTTATCCTTGGAGCTCATCGAAGGATATAAACAATCCTTCGATGACTCATCCTTCGACCCAGACAACTTACAACCATGTTCTAACTGTTTGGTCAAAGTCAAACCAGGAGGATGGTTGACTTGATCAAACTTACATCAAAACACCTATTAACAAACATAAGACGTATACAAGACTAACAAAAGACATCGTTTTATATTATAACAAAATACAGACAAAGTACAGACACAAGTGCACCAACAGCTTTCTTGGTCTCCAAGTACAACAACTGCAAAATGGAACTTTCATTCATCAAAGCAAATATGCAAAAGAACTTTTAACCAAATTTGATATGAATGATTGTAAACCATGCAGCACACCCATGGCAACTAATAAGCTGGTCATGCCTGATGAAAAGGATGAGCTGATTGACCAAACACTTTATAGAAGCATGATTGGGTCTTTATTGTACCTAATTGCATCTAGACCAGACATCATGTTTGCAACATGTGTCTGTGCAAGAAGACAATCAGCTCCCAGAAAATCAAATCTCATTGCTGTAAAAAGGATCTTCAGATACATAAAAGGTGCTCCCACACTTGGTATCTGGTATCCAGCTAATGGGAACATCAAGCTTTCAGGTTTCTCAGACAGTGACTTTGCTGGATGTCACACCACAAGGAAGTCCACATCAGGAGGGTGCCAGTTTCTAGGTCATTGCTTAGTTTCATGGCAAAGCAAAAAGCAAGCAGCTGTTTCAACATCCACTGCTGAAGCTGAATACATTGCTGCTGCAAGCTGTACAGCCCAACTCCTGTGGCTTCAAAATCAGTTACTGGATTTTGGTATCACTGCCTTAAAGACACCACTCATGTTGGACAGTCAGGCAGCAGAAAATATCATCAAAAATCCAGTTTCCCACTCAACCACCAAACACATCGACATCAGACATCACTTTGTGAGGGATTGCTATGAAAAAGGTTTGATTTCTCTGCATCATGTCCCAACTAAAGACCAGCTGGCTGATGTGCTCACAAAAGCACTTGATACAGCCACTTTTGAAAGTTTGGTCTCTAGGATTGGGATGCTGAACATGGAATAACAAGCAACATCTTGTTTTTCTATGAATAAAAGCAACAAAATGTTTTCAGAAAATCAAAATTCCATCCTTAAAAATAGCTAAAAATGAAAATTTTCATTAAAATCCTTAAAAGTCTGCCATTAACCACTGATTGTTCAAAAGTCTGGTTCTTTCAAAAGTCTGTCCACTGCTGAAAGTCAACCCCTGCTCTCTCATTACTTTGATAAACTCTGTTGTTCAAAAGCAGTGTCTTATCCACTGATATGCTATCCACTGATAGGGAAAATCATCCACTGCTTTCATACCACTGCCTTCATCTGTCCTTATCACACAAGTATTGTCCTTCACTTTCAACAGGGGTTGTCACGTGGGTAGTACATATTGGTCAGACTTTTTGTAACGGCTGCCACCTCAGCATTCACTTTCTTCCCTATAAAATCCCCCACTCACCACCAAAACAGGGTTTTACTGTCGAATTGAATTCTTAAAAATTCTCTTCTCAAAGCAGTTTTTCATCTCATTTCTTCCCAAATTTCTTCGATCAATCATCTTCAAAATGACAAAATCAAAGAAATCTGCAAAACCTTCATCCAAATCATCATCGAAAACAGCCTCTCAAAAGGCAATCTCCACTGAAATTCCACATAAACCATCTCACAATCTCCTGGGTCTTCTCACAAAACCAGGAACCACCAAAGTTTTCGATTCCATCATTGATCTCATGGCAAAATCAAAGTACAAAACTTTGTTCATTGCCGATGCACCAATCTATTTGGCAACCCAAAGGGAGTTCTGGAAAAATGCAACCCTTGAAAAACAAGAAGACACTGCAACCACCATAAACTCTTCGATAAAGGGTAAAGTTGTCCAAATCACGCCACAATCCATTTCAGAGGTCTTTCAACTCGGTGATCAAGAAGGTAAAATTTCTTTCACTAAAAACGAGTTACAAACTGACTTCATTGAGAGAGGGTATGAAGCCACAATGATGAAGAAAATTACCTTAGAAAAAGGTTATTTTCCGTCTGCAACCAGATTTTTATTTCATACCCTCCTACTATGTGTTTCAAACAAAACCACTTCTTTCAATGAAATCCCTTTAAAGATTCAAAATCTGGGATATGCAATTCTTCAAGGAGAAAATTTTAACTATTCTCGGGAAATTTTTAAAGCTTTGGTAAATAATGTTGAAACAAAATCATTCTTACTGTTTCCAAGGTTTTTAAGTTACTATTTCACAAAGAAATTCAGTAAGGATGATTTAGCTATAATAAACCAAGGTGATTCTACTCAAATAAACAGTTTAACAACTGAAACTTTTTCAAGAATGTTAGCACCTTGCAAAACACAAGCAGAGGTGCCTGAGCAGATTTTAGCAGTTACAACTGCTCCTCAGGTATCTGCTGCTGAGCCCACTGCTCAAGGTGATCAAAGCAGCAGCACAACTGCTCTGAAACCCACACCTACTATCTCCAAAAAGCCAAAAAGAAAAACTCAAAAGCCCACAAAACCCATCAAAAAGGCAACTCTGGAGGATGAGATACCAGAGCTCCTGCCAGTGACAACACAAATGTCACAAGAAACCACTGCTGCTACTTCCTCACAGCAGTTGGTACAAATATCTCAACCCATAACCATAACTCCTCCTGCTTCTTCACAAAAAGAACAGGTTGTACAAATAGGGTCTCCACATCATGATGCTCTGGAAACACTCGTTTCTATCATCCACAGTCCAATGCCCGGGACACATCCTTTTTCTACACCAATCATCACATCCACAATTCCCTCACCAATAAAACCACTGTTGGATGCAATTGATTTGAACCAGGCATTAACCAGTCCTTCTCAATCACCTACTAATGAGAATATACCTCAACAACTGACTGGGTCTGATGTATCAATCTTTGCTAACCCACCAACACAACCTGAGGAGGTTACACCCCTTGAGTTACAAGTAACTCTTGGTGGTAATCCAAGTGAAGCAACCACTACAAGTGTTACACCCACTGGGTTACATTTGGACAGTGGTTACATTAATAAGACTTCCTTGGAGGCAATTCCTTTCATAGCACCTCTGCCAAACACCAGTGGATTTATTTATCCTACTGGCAACATCAAAAGGTTGTCAAGTGTTGAAGGAAGAAGACCCCAGTACCAAGAAAAAGGGGCATCAGTGGTTAATGTTTGGAGTATACTCCCTATATCTACCACTGATAAAACCACTACTAGTGGGAAATCAGATGATCCCATTAACTTGGGTGATGGTTTAAAGTACCAGAAATTGACGGATCGTATTGCAAAGCTTGATAACTCTGTTGCAGAACTCAAAGATATGCTAAAACAGGTGTTACAAGCTCAGAAGGTACAATCAACTGCTGTTCCACCTCAAGCACCTGCTCCACAAAGGGCACCTGCTACAAATGAGCTTTGGAATCTATTTCAATCTTTTCTCCAACAACAAGCACAATTAGCAGATCAGCAACATGAAAAACATGTACAACAGCTGAGAAATGCAATGGAGTCAAGGTTCAAGAACACTAAGGCTGACTTAAAGGCTCTCAAAACTCAGATCTTGCACACCACTGGCCTTGCTCCTTCACAAGTACGCTACATTTATCAACTCCCAGAAGATAATGCCAAAAAGGGGGAGAAAATTAAGGAGTGGAAAAAGAAGGGTATAGAGGATGGTCTCTATCTTGAACCAGAAAATTCAAACATGACCAAAAATATCCCTTTGCCAGATGGCAGTAAGAAAATTGATGTGACAACAAATGCACTAGCAGAAGCAGTTGCAAGTGTAAAAAGGGATAGAGAGGCCAAAAGGAAAGCCAGGGTGGAGAGAATGGATCATCCAGATCAGGGTACTTCTGGGTCAAAGGATTATGAAAATCCTGTTGAGGAAAAGAAGAAGCCTACTAGAAAAGTGAGGCAACCCAAATCCATTCCAACCAGACGTTCAAAGTCTGCTCAAAAACCACCATACAAAACAGCTGATGCAACAGGAGTTACAAAAACTACTGCTTGCCAAACAGTTGTTCCATCAACACGCACCACTTCAACACACACAACATCCACTGCTTTACCATCATCACCACCAAAAACAACACCTGCTGACATACAGCAGAAGACAGCAGATGTTATAACATCTGTTGTAATGACAACAGTGGTTGAAACACCAGTTGTTTCAACAGCTGTTAGTCAATCACAATCCACTGCCACTACATCTACCACCACTGTTCCATCCAAAACATCATCAGTCCCTCCTACAAAAAGGAGAAGGCTAATTTTAAAAGATGATGACACATCTCCATCACCAACATCTTCAAAATCCCTGTCACTTATCACTATTCCAAAACCCATACCTCTCTCTTCAGCTCAAATTATACAATCACTACCTCCTGCTGGTGTCTCATTTCCTCTGGAACTCATTGCAGTCAGAGAAGAAATCAAATCTTTTTATTATGAAGATGACCCAGCCAAAAGGAGTTTGCCATCAATTGCAAATTATCCCAGGCCTAACAACATTGAAGAATACTTGAAACTCAAAGCCAAACAAGCAGAGGATATTGCAATCAAAAACAGAAAAGGGAAATCTGATAGAGAATTTCAACAGAACTATCAGTTTTTACTCTCACAGGTCAATGCTATGGAGCGTTTTGCTAAAAATGTATTTCAGAAAATTTCAGAAAGGGCAGATGAGTCCTTAAGAAAAGACTACATTGAAAACATCATGACCTACAAGAAATACAAGGGGGAGAAACACATGTACAAGAACCGGACCATTCCTGAGCTTAAAAAAGAAGCAGCCAGGATTCAAGACATGATCAAAAATAAGGTCAAGCAGACTCCTCCTGAAAAATTCAAACAATTTGAAGCTGAGAAGATGTTAGAGCTGAGGAGAATGAAAGAGGAGCTGATTGTAGCTGATTATGGGTCAAAGAACTCTGTGACAAAGTGGGGAGAAGATAGAGTTAGGGCAACCTATAAAAGGTTAGAGGAACTTAGAAAGAAAGATCCAAGAGTTCCACAAAAGCCTGACTATTCCAAAGCAGAGGTCTCAAAAAGACTACCAAAGCTGCAAGTCAAAAGAACCACTGCTCCAGCTGGTGCTGCCATCTACAAAAGAAGGAGCAAAAACCAGTTTAGCATGGAAACAATTCAAGATCTATTAGCTGGAGATGCCATTGTAAAAGCAGGCACGGAAGTAATGATTAAAGAAGATCTTGAATTGGAACAATCTGCAAATGCTGCTCAGCCAGCTATGAATAGGCCAGCCTCACCAAATACTTCTGCAAATAAACATCTCCCAAGAAACCCACCAGGCTCAAAAATACAAAAGTGGGAAACTGACAAACAGACCTGCGTATTGACTTTGCTCAGGCCTGGTGGAGAAGTGGAGAAAATATCAAGGGAACAAGCTCTTGGCCTGAGTCTTGAAGATTTGCAGGATCTCCTTGATCTTCCACTTAGCATGGATGATGAAGATACATATGCCCTAGACTTTGAATTACAATTTAAAGGTCAGATAAGGGAGCTGTTGATGAGGCAATAAAGAATTCCACAAATAATGAAGAGTTTTGGCATTATCTGTTCCAGGGGGAGATTGTTGGGATTGAACCCTATCAGAGGAACAGATAATTAAAGCCAAAACTGGATCAGAGCAGTGGATCCAGAATAAGCAGACGACTACAATTGGTTCATGCAAATCTCTCCCCTTGAAAGCGGTTTCATATCTGCTGAACTCCTATCTGCTGATCTTACTAAGTGCTGACCTACAACCGCTGCCTTGCATCTACTGCCAAATGTCAAAGACTGATGGAAGAACAAAGCTCTGCTAAGTCAATCTACTGCCTTGAGTCAAGTACTGCTGATCCGGACAAGCACTGCTGGGTTCACAGCAGTGGAAGGATGCAGCAGCTGTTTAAGTGTCTTTTGTGTAATAGTTTGTAATAGCAGTAGTTAGTACATCAGTGTTTGTATTGATCAGAGGTTAGAGTTTGTTAGGAGGTTAGATGTCACTTTCATGGTGATGTCAGCTAAAGATGCTCAGTGGTTTGCAAGTGCCTATAAATAGTTCAGTACTTTGTACTGTTCTATTAGCTCTTTCACCACATCGTCTTCTTTGCACGAACAAACTACTGAGCTCTAGCTGGGGGGAGTTTGCATTCATTCATCAATCATTGTAATCGTTGTTGAAACAAATTCAATCTTTCGATTCATTGTGTAAAGATGTTTGATTAAAGTATTACTCTCGTTTGATTGTATGCAAAGTTTGTTTTCATCTTAATTCCGCTGCACAACTCTTTCATTTTCATCTTAATTCCAAACGAAAATACAATCAAAAACAAACTCAGATCCAACAGGTTAAAAGTGCCTAAAATGGAAGAAACTACGCATTAGAAAGTTCAGGGGGGGTGAAAGTGTCAAATTTGGAAACATGTTGTTGATCCCCCTAGATGCTGGCGTAGCGCCAGCACTTTTGCACATGTCTGTGGCGCTACGCGACGGACTACCAGTGACAGCAAACCTGTTTAAACGTGTCAGCCTGCATGTTTACGCGATTCAGCGGGTTTGCCACCCTTTATCTGCATGTTACACGTCCTTAACACCTGTTATCACCTCTGGAGTAGCCTTAACACTTGTGTCCACCTCCTTGCACTTCCTTGACTATAAATAGGACCAAATGTTGCAACCTATGAACTCACTTTTTGAGCATTCGCTTGGAAAGCTTCCAAACTCTTGTTCTGGGGATTTATGGAGCTCAAGGGCACTTCCCAATCATTCTTAGTCATGCATAGGACTTCAGTAAGTGTCCTCAACCTTCCCTAATTCGGTTTTACTTAGTTAATTAGCCTAAAGTCAATCCGTCGTAATTAAGGTTTGACTTCATCATTAACCTTAATTTGTCCAGTCAAATTTCAAATTGAAAGTACCTATGAATTGGTAATTATGTGGGCTATAAACCCTTAAAAGGGCACCCTCTGATTCCCACTCTAACTAGGTCAATTGTAGGGTCAAAGTTAATCTTAAAAAGTCAACAGAAAGCTAATTTTCAAATAAATGCATAATTAGCAATGTAGAAGCTATGCAACCTGTTTTGTCATTAATATAACTTGGTAATTAATGTAAGAACATGTCTAGGCATGTTCAACCCGACAATTTTTTGTTTAAGCTCGGTTCGGAACCGAAAGTCGCAAAAGTAGACTTTTGCTTTCACTTTCAGTTCTGACCCATTAGAGCATGTTTTAGAATTGCCTTAGAGCCCTATTAGGACCAGGTTATTGATTAGTGTAACCCGCTGAGGTTATACAACTTGGTTCATTAGTTATTCGATTCATATGCAAATTTCCGTTATATGCCTAAATGTTGACCAATATGCCCTTTTGATCTTAAAACAAGAATTTTGAAAATGTGAGAGGACAATAATCTTTATTACTGATTTATAAACATGTCCCTAAATTTTCACATCAGTTGGAGGTCTAGATTAAGAGTTATGCTCAATAGCGTAATTAGAAAGCTTTTTATTAATTAAACGGCGTAATTAGCATATAGCCTATCTAAACAAAAATTTTGATACCAAACTTTTTACCTACTGATATGAATAATATTTTGGGATTTTTGAAGATTTTTATTTAATTTTAGGCTGAGCATAACATAGAGTTCTAAGCTTGATTCGGTAATTGTCGGTTTTGCCCTTTTTGGGCTATAAAATGAGTTTTACAAATCTTTTTGATACCAAACCTTTTCCTACTGATCTAATATGATAAATAAAATATTTTAAGCCTTCTGGAATAATAAAAATATCAGCTTTCCTTAAAAAAACCCGGAAATAGCTCAAAATCGCCTTTTTAAGCGTTTTTAACGCATAGTATGTATTAAAACTATTTTAAACATATAAGGTTTGATGCTTACTGATATTTTTAGTAAATTTTTATATATTAACAGTAAGTAAAAGTTTTAAACTCAGATTTCCAGTTTTGACCTTTTAAGCCTATGTGAAATTACCAAAATGTCCCTAAGGTGCATAGTTTGGTTATAAATGATAAATTTCACATATATGTAATACCCTACTGTTATAACTTATTAAATTAAGTATTTTTACTATTTATATCAGACCTGTAACTCAGATTATTATTTAAACTCTTTTATAACCTTTATATGACCAAAATACCCCTACGGTGCATAGTTTGAGTTTAAATCCATTTTGGGCATAATAGAAGATATCGTACTGATATCACAGCATATTTAAGGCATATTAACTTAGGAAACCTGTTTATGAATCATTTGGTTACCCGTTACGCATTATTCGCGTTCGGTGCGGTTTATGTAACTAGTTTGCATGAATTAGCCGAAACGGGTCAAACCTTATCATTTTTGTCTCAAAATCCATAATGTGTTTAGTTTACCCATATTACACAAGTCTCCAAACTTGTTGGGTCTAAATCACATTCTATTCCGGTCTTCGCTTAATCGTGCGTTTGAACCGTATCTTCCTTTAAAACTAACCGGTGTAAGTTTAGGCTTACTTAAAGACCCGTTAGGAATCTAATAGGTTATTAAACACCTTCGTTCCAGATTTAGGAGCCCAGTAAAAGCTATATGTACTTGCTGATTGATATACGACTGGGATTGAATTTATATTTAGCTCAGGTAAATACTTTTAACTTATTTTCCCTATACGGGCTTGGGGTACGGTATATAAAATACCGCTTGGTCGGGCATTGTCACGGCCCTTGGCCCCGATTTGACCCGGTCCAGAGTCGCGAGGCAGGAAATCCGATGGTATCTAATTTGTTGACAGCGGAAGTCTTTTTAAACAGGATCGATAAATAATAGAACTGCTCGTTTATATATAATATAGGGATAAATCCCATAATTTACAAATAAGTGATTTCACTGGGAATTCCTTTATTTCTTAAAACATGTTTCTTTATTTATTTACATTGAGCCACTTTCTAAGCTTGTAGTGCTTCACGGCACTTTTTCTGTGCTCACAACAGATCACCTGAAACATGTTTGAAAAAGGTTTTGTGAGCAGGGAAATACTGAGTGAATCATTCATTTTTACTAAAACGACTCGTTTGTTATAATTCACAGTATTAAGAGAGATTACAATGTTTCTGATATCAAACCAACTACCCACAGTATTTGTCACTCGAATCTTTACGGTGACTGTGGTCATATCACCATTGGCTGCCCCAATGAATGACGAATATCACTAAATTTAGGTTCGCCCACCTAAAGTGATAAAACTGTAATACTGTGCACAATACCCCACATACCGGCTGTAATTTGGTGATTACATAAACTTAATCACTGTAATTATAACTTTGAAAATAATTTGGAGTATTGTAAAACAATTGATAAAAAGAGAATGACTCAAATTGTAAATTTAACGAGCAGAATATAAGCCTACTGATTAGCCTTGATTAACCTAATTTAAATAACAATGCACACACAATAGGTTAGTAACTAATACAGCAGTTACGAAAATTCACGAGATTAAACCCTCACAACGATTTATTAGTGCAATACTTAACAATTCAGCGGATTCACAACGAATGACAGAGTATAGTCCGAATTCGAGCAGTACTCAAACATTCAAGTCGAAATCACGATGAATTAACAAATTATAATCTCAATTTGAGCGGCACTTAAACAATCGTTGGATAGTTAGAATCGATCGGACGTTGAATCGTAATAGCGATCGAGTTATTACCCTGATTGCGGTGTCGATTAGTGCACTGTGTGTGTTAATTGTAGTATACAGAACGTATTTCAGTCTACGAAACGAATTTCTTCGTCGAACATATGCCAAATTTCAAGTACCAATGTCTGCTATTTATACCCGAAATTTACCACCCCTTACGGACCATAACAAATAACCTTTACGGTCCGTAAGGGTTGCCTATTTTTCATAGAGTAGCCACGGTTGGGACTAGCTATGCTGACTTAACAGTTTCTTAATTTAACATTTTGACAGCGAGTAATTCAGATAATCGTTAACTTAGGGTTTACCCCCTTGAGTTTTAGGGGCCTTGATCCTGATTCCGATTGTTCTGAAAATTTTAGGGTTTGTTCAGAATCACTTGGGTTTCTCAATTAGGGTTTCCTATTGGTCAAATTAAAATAATAATTAGGACTTTTGATGAGAGTTGTTACATCCTCCTCACCTTAAGAAAAATCTCGTCCTCGAGATTTACTGGAATAAATGAGGATACTTTCTCTTCATTTCTGATTCCAGCTCCCAAGTATATTCAGCTCCTCTCTTTGAATCCCATCTAACTTTGACTAAAACTAGTCGTTTATGTTTGAGAAACTTGATCTTTCGATCCTCAATTTGAAGAGGTTCCTCAACAAATTTTAGCTTTTCGTTTACCTCTATATCTTGAAGAGGTACTACCAGTGATTCATCTGATAAACATTTCTTAAGATTGGATACATGAAATACATCATGTACTTCAGCTAATTCTTCTGGTAGTTGTAAACGATAAGCAACTGGTCCTATACGTTGGATCACTGAAAATGGTCCTACGTATCTTGGACTTAGCTTTCCTTTCTTACCGAATCGAACAACTCCTTTCCAAGGAGAAACTTTTAATAGTACTTTATCTCCGACCTGAAATTCTAACGGCTTGCGGCGATTATCTGCATAGCTCTTCTGACGATCTTGAGCTGTTTTCAGTCTTTCCTTGATTTGAGTTATCTTGTCAGTAGTTTCTTGCACAATTTCTAGACCTGATAATTGACTTTCTCCTATTTCTGCCCAACAAACTGGAGTTCTGCACTTACGTCCATATAGTGCTTCAAATGGAGCAGTTTCAATGCTTGAATGGTAACTATTATTGTAGGAGAATTCAATTAATGGTAAATGATCATCCCAGTTTCCACCAAAATCTATTACACATGCTCGGAGCATGTCTTCTAGAGTTTGGATGGTTCTTTCACTTTGTCCGTCTGTTTGTGGATGATATGCTGTGCTTAGATTTAGTCGAGTTCCCATAGCTTGCTGGAAACTTTTCCAGAAATGAGAAGTGAAACGACTATCTCTATCTGATACAATGGAGAGTGGAACTCCATGTAAAGATACTACTTCGTCTACGTACAACTTGGCTAGCCTTTCCATGCTAAAAGTTTCCTTCATTGGTAGAAAATGAGCTGATTTGGTTAACCGATCCACAATTACCCAAATCGCATCATTACCTTTTCTGGTTTTGGGTAACTTAGTAACAAAATCCATTGTTATAAGTTCTCATTTCCATACAGGCATTTCCAATTGTTGTAGTAGTCCTGAAGGTTTCTGATGTTCAGCCTTTACTTGTGAACAAGTAAGACATTTAGAAACATATCTTGCTATATCTTTCTTCATGCCTATCCACCAAAAATTCTTTCTTAAATCTTGGTACATCTTATTGTTTCCAGGGTGCATAGTATACCTAGATTTATGGGCATCTTCTAAAATCTTATTTCTTAATTCTCCTTGTTTAGGTACCCAAATTCGTTTCTTGTGGAATCTCCAAATTCCATCATTTCCTTGCTCTAGTTCCTTTATATAACCTTTCATTCCTTCAGCATCGTCCTTGATTGCTGTTTCCTGAATTTTCTTTAATTGTTCCATTAAATCTACTTGTAGATTTAATCTAAGAGCACGGACTCGCTTTTGTTTTTCCTGATACTTACGACTTAAGGCATCTGCAACTACGTTTGCCTTTCCTTCGTGATATTGAATATCACAGTCGTAATCACTTAGAACTTCCATCCATCTTCTTTGCCTCATATTTAACTCTTTCTGCCCAAATATATACTTTAAACTTTTATGATCTGTATAAACAGTAAACTTACTTCCATACAGATAATGTCTCCAAATTTTCAAGGCAAAAATTACGGCTCCTAATTCTAAGTCATGAGTCGTATAATTCTCCTCGTGCTTTCTCAACTGTCGGGAGGCATACGCAATTACCTTTTTGCTTTGCATCAATACACATCCGAATCCTAATTTTGAAGCATCACAATATACTTCAAAATCTTCTGTTCCTTCGGGTAATGCTAAAATTGGAGCATTCGTCAATCGGTGTTTTAAAATCTTAAAAGCTTCTTCTTGCTTATGTCCCCATTCAAACTTAGTGACTTTACAGGTTAACTTAGTTAATGGTACGGCTATCTTGGAAAAATCCTTAATAAACCGTCTATAATACCCAGCTAAACCTATAAAACTTCTAATTTCCATAGTTGTTTGTGGAACCTTCCATTTAGTGATTGCTTCTATTTTAGCAGGATCTGCATGAATACCTTCATGATTCACCATATGTCCTAGGAATTGCACTTCCTTTAACCAAAATTCACACTTTGAGAATTTGGCATAAAGCTTTTCTTTTCTTAACAAGGTTAAGAGTGCATGCAAGTGTTCACAATGTTCTTCCTGACTTTTGGAATAAATAAGTATATCGTCGATGAATACGATTACAAATTTATCCAAGTATGGTTTACAGATTCGAATCATCATGTCCATAAATGCTGCTGGGGCATTTGTTAGTCCAAAGGGCATGACTGTAAACTCATAATGGCCATACCTAGTTCTGAAAGCAGTTTTAGGTTTGTCTCCTTCTTGTACTTTTAACTGATGATATCCAGATCTTAAGTCTATCTTAGAAAAATACCTAGCGCCTTGAAGTTGATCAAAAAGATCGTCAATCCTAGGTAATGGGTATCGATTCTTAATTGTAACCTTATTCAATTCTCTATAATCGATACACATTCTCATCGATCCATCCTTCTTCTTTACAAACAACACTGGCGCTCCCTAAGGGGATGAGCTAGGTTGTATGAAACCTTTACTTAGTAATTCATCTAATTGCTTTTTCAGTTCTAACATTTCTGTGGGTGCTAACCGATAAGGTGCCTTAGCTATCGGTATAGTTCCTGGAATTAGATGAATCCTAAATTCTACCTCCCTATCTGGTGGTAATCCTGGTAATTCTTCTGGGAATACATCCGGATACCCTGAGACTACAGGAATTTCCTTAAGTTCTTTACCCTTAGTACTAATGATTACTGAAATCATATATACTATTCCTTGTTTTCGTTCATAATTAGCAACTTTCATTACTGATATGAACTTCATAGGCTTACGTGGTTTATCTCCTGTAATCACAATTACTTCTCCGGTGGGTGCCTGAATTTCTATAGAATTCTTATCACAGAGAATTCGAGCATGGTTGGCTATTAACCAATCCATTCCTAACACAACATCGAATTCAGCTAACTTCATAGGTAACAGGTTTGCAGAAAACTTATGGCCTAATAGTTCTATCTTTCCTTCTTGCAAAACCTTATTTATGTTAACAGAATTCCTGTCTGCCGTTTCGACTGTAAAAATTTGCCTAAGGGTGGTTAAAGGTAAGTTAAGAGCTTGGCAAAATGAAGTATTGATAAAACTTTGGTTTGCACCAGAGTCAAATAATACTTTTACATAAACGTCGTGGACCAAGAACGTACCAGCTATGACGTCAGGGATTAGTTCAGCTTCTTGAGTGGTTAGCTGAAATGCTCGGGCATTCTTCTTTGTTGTTCCATTAGCTGATTTGCCTTTATTGTCTGCGGTTTTAATCAATTTAGGACATTCTGTTTTGTAATGTCCGGTTTCTCCACAGTTATAACAAACTATGGTTTTCTTTTTGCAATTTTCTTCACGATGTCCTGCCATTTTGCAGAAGTTGCAATTTACATTGTATCTTCCAAAATGATTCTTTTTGCAATTGCTGCAAAAAGGCGGTTGTGCAGATTGTCTTCTTCCCCTTTTCTTGAACCTATTATTATCATTACCCACACGAAATCCTTGGGTAATCTTTTGAGCCAATTCCTTCTTTCGATCTTCTTCTCTTGTGCGCACTAGTTCATCAGTTAGGGTATTAGCTAGTTCCACAGCATCGTTAATAGTCCGAGGTCTCGCAGCTTTAACGATGTTACGAATTTCACTAATTAATCCCCAAATGTAGCGGGAAATGAGTACCGGTTCTGGCGAAGCCAGTGTTGGTACCACTCTAGCATATTCAAAGAATGTCGAAGTATAACCGCGACACTCTACGCCTACCATACGATGATTTAGGAACTTATTTGCCATTTGTTCCTTTTCATATTCAGGACAGAATTTTCTTTCTACAAGACTTTTAAATTCTTCCCAGTTCATGGCATAAGCCATCCTTCTTCATTTTGCTTGTAGCACCGTGTTCCACCATTCTAGTGCCCCGTCTTTGAAAAGGTTTGATGCATACATGACCTGATCATCTTCAGAACACTTACTTATTGCAATTACTGCTTCGGTTTTCTCTAACCAACGCAGTACTGCAGTTGCTCCTTCATTGCCTGCAAATTCAGCAGGTTTGCAAGCAAGAAATTCTTTGAAAGTGCAACCAGGTGTTGCGGCTTTCATTTTCTTAGGAGGTGGAGCCTGTCGTGGATTATTATCATCATGATTGCCGCCTCCATTTATACTATGACTAAAATTATCTTCCTGAGTACGTTTACTAGGAACGATTTGTTGCGGTTCAACAGGTTTCTTTATAGCAGCAACGAATACTGGAATAGCATTAGCTATCCCTTGAGCAACAATATTTTCAATATCTTGTCTAGTCATATACTGGTTTTCCTGATTTTGTTCAGCTTGATTCCCTTCATTAACTGGTTCATTACTAGCGTTTTCCATCTGATAATTATTATAAATATAACTATTAGTATCAAATGATTATAAATAAAATAATTACACAGAAGCACATAAAATCTTACAACACATATATATATCCAAAATTGTCGATGTTTCGACTTCTATTTTGCTTTATATATTATATAGGCATCCATACACACCGTTTATCTTACAATGTTTTATTTCCCATTTTACAGAGTTATATTTAGCTATTATTATTAGTATACAGACATTCTTCCCAACCCCACTATTCTTTGGTCAACTGGTAGTTTAGTAGCGACGCTCCCTTTCGTCGTATTTCCAGGAAATTTGTTCCCCCATTTCCCGGATTCTATTCCCTGTACCTATCAGCTCTTCACCGAACAGACGGAGTTCGGCTAGGTTTTCGTTGCTCATTGGAGGATTGGGGATAGGTTCGGGATCAAACTGTGGAAGAAAAGAATAAAGACTATTGATGATATTTTCGAATTGCCAGTCATTTGTCCACCATTCTTCCATTTGGCCTAAAGGTCGAGTGTGGATTAGTGGGTCTGGAATAGCTGGTTCTAGATTTACAGGAAGTTGGGTTTCTAGGTAAGGATATAGATTATTATGGATAGGGCTAATGACATCACAATTTGCCAGTAGACGGTCTATTTCTTCTTGAAATGTGATTTCTTCCGTTTGTCTGGAGCTCTCTCCAATTTCTATTCCTTTTTGTTTAGAATATTTCCTTATTTCTATCTCTGCTGGATTAGAACTCTCTCCGATTTCTATTCATTTTCCTTTGTCTATAGGGTTTTCTATTTTAGGGAGTTTCCTAGTAACTGGCTTTCTCCTGCGCACTTTCCTCCATCCTACATATCTTCTTTTCTTTTTAAGTTTTGCTTTTTCCAGCGGTGGAGCTTGGAATTCCAGGGGTTCCTCTATGTCAGCAATATAACCAGTAAAGTCGTGGGAGACTTCAATTGGTACTGGGTAGAGGTTGAGATTCTGAAATGCTTCCGATATCCCACTCATGCTGGATAGCATATATGCAAAATGCACAAAAATGCTAAGTTAAAACTTTGGAACAAAGTTTTACAATAAACATTAAAGTTTTATTGCATACGGATTTGTACAAAAGACTACAGAAAAGAGAACACACTAGACTTTATTTATTTACTGGAGATTAATTTTCTACTAGACCAGGCTTATTAATATTTTTAGAGGTTTGCATTTTCGGCTATGGTAGCTAGCATATAAAGGTTTGCCCATTTTTCATCTAATGTATCTTCCCAAGGTGACCTATTTCCTAATTCCTGGATTTCTGAATTAAACCTCACTTTCTTGACTTGGGGTTTCTTTGTTTTCTCCTTTCCCTTTCTAAGAATCAAATTTCTTTTATCTTGGGTAAGAGGATTTTCATAATTTGCTTTACGGACAAAAATCCCTTCTTCCAGATCTGCTGGGAGTTTGGAGGAAGAGGTTCCTTTTTCTGTGGGTGCAGTATCTAATTTGTGGTAGATAGCAGAAATCTTTTGTTTACCCATACTGTAACTCAACAATTAATCAGTTAATAAAGCATATTTTCACAGAATAGCAATTAAATTTCTTAATTATTTTAATAGGCTAAAATCAATAGTAAGCTTAAATTAGTGGCTCTGATACCACCTTTTCCTGTCACGGCCCTTGGCCCCGGTTTGACCCGGTCCAGAGTCGCGAGGCAGGAAATCCGATGGTATCTAATTTGTTGACAGCGGAAGTCTTTTTAAACAGGATCGATTAATAATAAAACTGCTCGTTTATATATAATATAGGGATAAATCCCATAATTTACAAATAAGTGATTTCACTGGGAAATCCTTTATTTCTTAAAACATGTTTCTTTATTTACATTGAGCCACTTTCTAAGCTTGTAGTGCTTCACGGCACTTTTTCTGTGCTCACAACAGATCACCTGAAACATGTTTGAAAAAGGTTTTGTCTGCAGGGAAATACTGAGTGAATCATTCATTTTTACTAAAACGACTCGTTTGTTATAATTCACAGTATTAAGAGAGATTACAATGTTTCTGATATCAAACCAACTACCCACAGTATTTGTCACTCGAATCTTTACGGTGACTGTGGTCATATCACCATTGGCTGCCCCAATGAATGACGAATATCACTAAATTTAGGTTCGCCCACCTAAAGTGATAAAACTGTAATATTGTGCACAATACCCCACATACCGGCTGTAATTTGGTGATTACATAAACTTAATCACTGTAATTATAACTTTGAAAATAATTTGGAGTATTGTAAAACAATTGATAAAAAGAGAATGACTCACATTGTAGATTTAACGAGCAGAATATAAGCCTACTGATTAGCCTTGATTAACCTAATTTAAATAACAATGCACACACAATAGGTTAGTAACTAATACAGCAGTTACGACAATTCACGAGATTAAACCCTCACAACGATTTATTAGTGCAATACTTAACAATTCAGCGGATTCACAACGAATGACAGAGTATAGTCCGAATTCGAGCAGTACTCAAACATTCAAGTCGAAATCACGATGAATTAACAAAGTATAATCGCAATTTGAGCGGCACTTAAACAATCGTTGGAAAGTTAGAATCGATCGGACGTTGAATCGTAATAGCGATCGAGTTATTACCCTGATTGCGGTGTCGATTAGTGCACTGTGTGTGTTAATTGTAGTATACAGAACGTATTTCAGTCTACGAAACGAATTTCTTCGTCGAACATATGCCAAATTTCAAGTACCAATGTCTGCTATTTATACCCGAAATTTACCACCCCTTACGGACCGTAACAAATAACCCTTACGGTCCGTAAGGGTTGCCTATTTTTCATAGAGTAGCCACGGTTGGGACTAGCTATGCTGACTTGACAGTTTCTTAATTTAACATTTTGACAGCGAGTAATTCAGATAATCGTTAACTTAGGGTTTACCCCCCTTGAGTTTTAGGGGCCCTGATCCTGATTCCGATTGTTCTGAAAATTTTAGGGTTTGTTTAGAATCACTTGGGTTTCTCAATTAGGGTTTCCTATTGGTCAAATTAAAATAATAATTAGGACTTTTGATGAGAGTTGTTACAACATTCAAACACATACAGAATCATAGATATATAATTAGATGAAACATTGAAGTAAGATGAAACACTGATTCAGAGAAGCGAAAAGAAAATAGATCAGAAATTGTTGTTGATGTCATTATTGATATCATATCTTCTTTATGATTTCAGCTAAGTTACAGCTGTACAGATCCATATGAAGTTTTTGTCAATTCTAGGTTTTACTTTGTGGTATTTCAGTGAACGCATACAAAATTATAGATATGAAATTAGATAAAACACTGATTCAGAGAAGCTAAAGGAAAAACATGATGTCATAATACTTTTGATTTCATATCTACTTTGTGAGTTCAGCAAATTTACAACTGTACAGATGTCTTTGAAGTTTAAGTCAGTTCTAGGTTTTAATTTGTGCTATTTCAGTGTGCGCATACAAACACATACAAAGTTATAGATATGAAATAAGATGAAACAATGATTTAGAGAAGCGAAAGGAAAACAGATCAGAAAATGTTATTGATGTCGTTACACCTTTGATATCATATATTCTTTGTGAGTTCGACAAATTTACAATCGTATAGATCTATTTGAAGTTTGAGGCAATTTTCGGTCTGAATGTAGGATCGGTTTGTGGATCCGAACGAGTCGGTTCAAAGGAATTCTATCAAATACAGGTGCGGAAAACAAGTATTTGATCTATAAACAGCTGAATCTTCACTTTAACACTGATTTGTATTGATATGAACACAAATACAATCAGTTCTCACACCGGCAGCACCTCGGTATGGAAATCTCTCAAATGTTACTTATGATTTCGCTTGACCAAGACCTCCTATATATAGACATCATGATTTCGCTTCAGCATAACTCAAGCGAAATCTTAACATGTTGATTTCGCTTGAGCTGCTTCAAGCGAAATCCTTTACACATTCAGATGTTCAAGCGAAATCTCATAAACTCTCTCTCATTCTCTCGATCTACGTGCCCTGATCTATTCTAATCTAAAGTAAAACTCGATACAAGACGAAGTCGACAGATGTAGTGCACCAACAGACTCCCCCTCAGATGTTGACGAGTCGACTATCGAGTCACACCAATACTGTGTCTTCACATCTTCATTCTTGATCAGTCTCTGGGCTTTTCTCTCTCTATCTTCTTTTCCAAAATCACCTTGCTATATCAGACTCCCCCTCACGATTTGCTGGTATTCGTTTGTTCTTCAGCAACATCTGCTTTTAGGATCAATGTCTGACTCAAATGTTGTTTACAAGATCATTGCCTGGATTTTATCTAATTCTCTTGATCAGATTTCTTGATTCCTTAAGTTCATCAGCATCAGCAGCTATCAAACTTTTAGATTCATGATCAGATTCTGACTTTTGTAAGCTTTGAATGAATTAACCTGGCTCACCTGTAACAATCTTAACCCAGAAATAAATTTTCTAAATTTAACAATTTAACTTCACCAATAATCTGATATAATCAGATAATTCTCCCTCATATCACCAATCAATGATGAATCAAAAGTAGGTTTTAAAAATACCAAATTGTAGGATTTTAACAAACCTTTTTGACATTTTAAGATTCACTCCCCCTCACAACCAAGTCATCATGTTTAGCACTTGAAATTTTGACAATCAGCTTTCCAATATCAGTTGACAAAAAAATCTTTTTGGATTTTTTCAAAATTTATGCTAAAACACACTAAAAATCTTTTTGTAATTTTTGATTGTAAAGGAATGTAATAAAGAAATATTTACAAACAATATTTTTGTGAGTTTGTGCAAGAGGATCATATCAGTTTTTGAAACATATCACTAACACCGTTAAGCTTCATTTCATATTAAGTTCTAAACAATTTACCTAGATTGTCAGTATGTTTGTCCACTTAAATTTTCACACAAAGTTCAACTGATCCGAGATACGATATTAATGTTTTAAGAAACTTAAACTTATCTGTGTGTCCCACTACTTGAATATACTCCCGTATCCAGAATCTCAATAATCAGTCTTACAGGTGAGAATACTACAATGATATCTGTATATAATTTAGGTATGCGAGGGCCGAGGGATCTCAGATCGATACTTCCGTATACGCAGAGAGATATCAGCTTCGACTTTTCGGTGTGTCCCCTTTAGAGGATCTTTTTGCTTACAACAGCAGCATATATCAATTTTATTGTTTCAGCATGCTGAGGGTTTAATGCTGTGTTTCAAGCATTGCAGCAAGTATTAGCCAGGGACTAGGTCAGAACTACCGTTCAGCAGAAGTCCCGGAATAATACCCCAGATATCATAGAGTATAAAGACCTAGTATATCAGATTAAGAGACCTTTCAAACAAGATTTCAGGGGTTACCTATATATCCAAGTTTGTGTTAACCCACAAAACAAGCAAGTTCGAAATTTAGGTTTATATCTCGTCACAATCTACTAAATGTGCAAAAACCTACTGACATATCCACAATAAGATTGTTTATCACATTTTTCTATACATTTCTTTAGCATGTTGTG
>JARYGA010006576.1:0-27279 GCA_030545235.1 Helianthus tuberosus | reverse complement strand
AGCCCATTTGGGCTACACTCTTTGTATCCGAACCAAGGGCAGCCCAAAGCTGGGTTCGACCCACTCCATTAACTCGCACAACACCTAGGGTGTTAGTATAAATTCAACACTTCACCAACTCACACAAAGTTTACCAAACCCTACTCTCTCTTTCTCTCCCTCACGAACTCGACGGCAGCCACATCCATTCTCCATCGAAGACTCTCTATTCGGATCACTTCTCATTCCATTCTTTATTTGGTTAGTGTCTCATGATTTGTGTTTTGTAAATGATGTTATGATTCCATGATTTGATTAAATGGTTAGGGTTGTATGTATGATGAACAATGATGCTTATGAGTTGATGTTTATGCGAATTGGATGTCATAATATCAATCTAAGAATCAATTGGATGCAAGTAATCGGCTGTTATGTATTCATGTTCGGATGATTGTTAGATGGGGTGATTATGTTAGTATCCATGCTAGAGATCGAAATCGTGAATCATGTTAGTATGCCTAGGTGTTAGAATTGTTGCTTGTGTTTTGTTCATGTTGTAGAAACTGTTAGCATTGATTGATTGAATGAAAATTTGGAAACAATTTGAATGATTGTAACCGATTGCATGATTTAAGGAAACTTGCAACTAATCACACAAGACCCCTAGTCGCACAAGAGCTGAACGCACAAGCTCTTGGATCGCACAAGATCAGATCACACAAGATCTGATCTAATCGCACAAGTGCAATCGCACAAGTTGGGTACAACACATAAAGCACATAGTACAGTTTTATTATTCATGATTGCACAAGACTTATGGATCGCACAAGACAGTGCTGATCGCACAAGGCTTGGGCCATACACGAACCACTTGGACTCTTATACAGTTGGGCCTCAAAGCCCAATCCCAAACGCACAAGGACTGGTCAGTCGCACAAGACTAACCGGACCGCACAAGACTTACGTTTAACTGTTTGGGCCATGTACATGTTGGGATTAATTATTGGGTCGGGTTAGTTCCCAATCGCACAACCCATTGTGGATCGCACAAGTCATGCTGATCGCACAACGGGTTGGGCCGCCTGTTTATTGGGCTTCATCCTTCGGGTCGCACAAGTTTGGACTTGGTGAGTGCTTGACTGCTACTGTTAATGTATTGACATGTATTATGTGTTTGCCATGATCAACACGCGTTCATAACCTGTTAAGCTATGTGTAATCATACGTGCATTACTTGAACCTAGACCTGACTTGTATGGTAACCATGTTAGGACGTGGTTGACCACATATAGCTCAAGTAACCTTTCTGTGTATCTGCCAAGCAAACCAAGGTGAGTTCACACTCTATCCAAGGCATGGGATTCCCAAGGGTTGGGAATGGGTTAAAGAACAGAACGATAACTACAAACTTGCATATTCTCCATACAACAGGATACGTACGACCATAAGACGATCAACTCTATCACTTGAAGTCCCTCATTTATCGACTTAATCGCCGAGGACTATGGCGAGCGGGTCATTAGTTAATAGCGCTATTAGGTTTAACAAACCTCACACCATGCCAGTCGGACGGGCGTGTACTAATGGACTATGGGCAAAGGGTCAATGCTGATAGACATTGCCTTAGGGCACCTCTTACATTTTCGTAGCAGTCGATACGCGTGGTCTAATATCACATGGGAAGCCCCCACTAATCTTCGCAAACATGTCAGGGTGACCGCGATACGAATTAATACGATACATGGGTTACAAACGAACATACGATTTACGAAACGAATTCTATAACTAAACAACCAATTGTGAACTCGCTCAACTTTGTTGTTGATTCGTTGCTACATGCCTTGCAGGTCGTTAGGTACTCATGGAGCTTGCACAGGGAGGCGCAGTCGTTGTGGGACATGGCAGTGTGTGCCATGCTAAAAACATTACTTTATTTCGTACTTAATACTTACATTGGGTTTTACAAATTATGATTCCGCTAAACACTTAACTATGCTTTGGTTTTGAACACCTTTCATATTGCTTGGTTGAATTATATTTACTACATACATTTTTCAATATGATTGGTGGCTTGATCCTGGTCAGTCACGCTTCCAAACGGTGATACTCCGCGTGTGGATTTTTGGGGGGGTGACAGATTGGTATCAGAGCCATTGGTTATAGTGAACTTGGTTTTAATAAGGGAAAAAGTTTTGTTAAAACCAGACTATAACCTGTACAGTGCTCAACGATCCACAACGACGCTTCGCTCCACGTGCAAGACTCAATATTCTAGGTGATACGATTTATGTTTACATTGCCTACTTGCTAGATTACATAGAACATTGCGCATGGTATGGTTAGATAATGTAGTAACTACTGTTTGCAACATTTCGTGTTTACTCTCTTCTGTCATCGCACTTTCGTGAACTCCTCTCACTCATGTGTTCCCTTAATATGAAGATCATGAGTGGACGTGTTAACATGACTCAAGCCCAGTTGACGGCTCTGATTAACCAACAAGTTGCTGTGGCACTTGCAGCCGCCCAAGCAGGAGGTATATCCTGCAGTCGCAACTCTCTAGGATCATTAGATCCTACACTCCTAACCCAACTCTTGTGTTTAACTTTGTCCTATTCTCGTTTATACAACAGGCCAGCATGCTCAGCCGCCTGCATGCACGTTCAAAACTTTCATGGACTGCCGTCCTAGTACTTTCAGTGGCACTGAAGGGGCAGTTGGACTCCTCCACTGGTTCGAGAAGCTCGAGTCAGTCTTCGAAATGTGTGAATGCCCTGAAGCTCGCAGGGTGAAGTAGGCCACTGGTACTCTCGAGGGCATTGCGCTGACTTGGTGGAATGCACAAGTTCAGATGTTAGGGCTGGCAGCCGCTAACGCCACCCCCTGGAATGATTTTAAGGAGCTGATCAAGCGGGAATACTGTAGTCGCGATGACATCCACAAGTTGGAAGTGGAGTTCTTTAACTTGAAGATGACAGGATCAGAGATAGAGGTGTATACGAAAAGGTCAAATGAGCTGGCCATCTTGTATCCAACTATGGTGGATCCTCCCATCAAGCACATCGAGTTGTTCCTCAAAGGCTTAGTACCAGAGATTCAAAGCCATGTGACTGCTACTAACCTCGCTACTATCCAGGATGTTACTCGTCTTTCTCATCGTCTCACAGACCAGGCAGTGGAACAGAACAGGCTGCCTAAGCGTATAGGTGCTACTGCTACTACTACATCTGCTACTCCCACTGATAACAAGGGAAAATGGGATGGAACCTCCAGCAAAGGTTCGACTTCAGTTCAGTCCCAGGCACAGCAACGAAAGATTGATGACTATCAGAGCCCCGGTCAGCAATCTTCTGGTAGTCAAGGGCAGGGTGGATATCGAGGAAACCTTCCAAAGTGCAACAGATGCGATAGACACCACAGGGGTCAGTGCAACAAGGGTCGTTGCCAGAGGTGTCTCAAGATGGGTCATGAAGCTAAGGATTGTAGGAGCTCACGACCTGCGAATCAGAACCAACAACAACAACCACCAGCTCCACAGAACCAGCAGCAGCAGCGAGGCAACAGGGGATGCTTTCAGTGTGGAGCTGAAGGCCACTTCAAGAGAGATTGTCCCCAGCTGAACCAGAATCAGAACAACAACAATAATAACAATCAGGGGAATGGAAACAACGGGGATAACAATGGCAATGGTGCCAGGGGTCGAGTATTCGTGATTGGCCAGGGAGAAGCAAGGAACGATCCCAACGTCGTGACGGGTAAGTTCCTACTAGACGACTTTTATGTTACTGTTTTATTCGATTCGGGTGCCGATACTAGCTACATGTCCTTAAAAGTTAGACAAATGCTTAAGCGTACCCCAACATTATTGAACACCAAGCACACTATAGAGCAAGCTAATGGTAAGAGTTTAGAGGCCACACACGTAGTCAAGGGTTGTAATCTTGTTCTTACGAATCATACCTTCTCCATCGACCTCATTCCTATCATTCTGGGTAGTTTCGACGTCGTCATTGGGATGGACTGGTTATCCCAACACCAAGCAGAGATTCTTTGCAACGAGAAGATTGTTCGTATTCCTCGTTCAGGTGATGAACCTCTCATGATTCGTGGCGACAAGAGTGGTGCTGTGGTGAGTATCATATCTTTCCTTAAGGCCCAGAAGTGTTTGCGAAAGGGTCACACTGCTATTTTGGCTCTCATTACTAATACCTCGAAGAAAGAGAGGAAGATAGAAGATTTTTCGATTGTATGCGACTATCCTGAGGTATTTCCTGAGGAACTACCTGGTCTTTCGCCTCATCGTCAAGTCGAATTCCAAATCGAGCTAGCTCCTGGAGCAGCACCCATAGCTCGAGCACCTTTTCGTCTAGCTCCATCAGAATTGGAAGAACTATCTGCGCAGTTACAAGAACTCTTGGATAAGGGTTTTATTCATCCTAGCTCTTCGCCCTGGTGAGCTCCAGTCTTGTTTGTGAAGAAGAAGGACGGTACCTTCCGTATGTGTATCGACTATCACGAACTCAACAAGGTGACCGTGAAGAATCGCTATCCTCTTCCACGCATTGATGACCTATTTGACCAGCTGCAAGGGTCGAGCTTTTACTCGAAGATTGATCTGAGATCGGGATATCACCAGCTGAGAGTCCGAGAAGAGGACGTCTCCAAAACAGCCTTTAGAACTCGTTATGGACACTACGAGTTTTTGGTTATGCCCTTTGGGCTGACAAACGCACCTGCGGTTTTCATGGACCTTATGAATAGAGTGTGCAAGCCTTACCTGGACAAGTTCGTCATTGTTTTCATTGACGACATCCAGATCTATTCAAAGAGTCAGGAGGAGCACGAGCAGCATTTACGACTCATTTTGGAACTCCTTCGAACAGAACAGCTGTACGCCAAGTTCTCAAAATGCGACTTCTGGCTTCGCGAAGTCCATTTCCTAGGCCACATAGTGAACAAGGACGGGATTCATGTTGATCCATCGAAGGTAGACTCGATTAAGAACTGGCCTGCACCTCGCACACCAACAGAAATTCGCCAATTCTTGGGTTTGGCAGGTTACTACAGGAGGTTCATTAAGGATTTTTCCAAGATTGCACAACCTCTCACCTCACTAACGCAAAAGGGCGTTACTTATCGATGGGGTAATGCACAAGAAACGGCATTTCAGCACCTAAAGGATAGACTTTGCAGCGCACCTATTCTTTCATTGCCAGAAGGCACAGACGACTTTGTGGTTTACTGCGACGCATCAATTCAGGGTCTTGGTTGTGTATTGATGCAACGAGATAAGGTTATTGCGTACGCCTCACGCCAACTTAAAGTTCATGAAAGGAACTACACTACACACGATTTAGAGCTGGGAGCTGTTGTTTTTGCACTTAAGATATGCAGACATTACCTGTACGGTACCAAGTGCGCTATTTACACCGATCACAGGAGTCTCGAGCATATCTTCAAACAGAAGGAGTTGAACATGCGACAGCGTCGATGGGTCAAGCTACTGAATGATTACGAATGTTCAATCAGATACCATCCGGGAAAAGCCAATGTTGTAGCCGATGCTCTCAGTCGAAAGGATACTACACCTAGGCGTGTACGAGCACTACAACTCACCATCCAGTCTAGTCTTCCTTCACAGATACGAGATGCTCAGGTAGAAGCATTGAAACCAGAAAACGTCAGGGCTGAAGCTCTACGCGGCTCAAGGCAACAGTTAGAACAAAAGGAAGATGGTGCCTACTACGTAACAGGACGCATTTGGGTCCCACTCTATGGCAACCTACGAGAACTTGAGATGGATGAGGCACACAAGTCTCGCTACTCATTACATCCTGGTTCAGATAAGATGTACCACGACTTGAAAACTATGTATTGGTGGCCTAGCATGAAAGCTCACATAGCAACTTACGTTAGTAAATGTTTGACTTGTGCGAGAGTCAAAGTCGAGTACCAGAAACCTTCAGGCCTACTCCAACAACCAGAGATACCACAATGGAAATGGGAACAAATTTCCATGGATTTTGTTACTGGCCTGCCTAGATCCCAACGAGGGAATGATACTATTTGGGTGATCGTGGATCGACTCACAAAGTCTGCACACTTCTTGGCTATCAAAGAGACAGACAAGTTCTCTACTCTAGCAGACGTATATCTTAAGGAATTTGTCTCGAGGCACGGGGTGCCCACCTCCATTATATCTGATCGTGATGCACGTTTTACTTCAGAACTGTGGCAAGCAATGCACAAATCTTTTGGCTCTCGTTTAGACATGAGCACCGCTTATCATCCACAGACGGATGGGCAGTCTGAACGCACCATCCAAACCCTTGAAGACATGCTGCGGGCATGTGTAATCGACTTTGGCAACGGCTGGGAAAAACATCTCCCTCTAGTGGAGTTCTCGTATAACAACAGTTACCACACCAGCATTCAAGCCGCTCCATTTGAGGCATTGTACGGGCGTAAATGCCGATCACCTCTTTGTTGGGCAGAGGTGGGTGACAGTCAGATCACTGGTCCAGAACTTGTGGTAGACACAACAGAAAGGATTGCTCAAATACCACAACGAATGGCGGCAGCTCGTGACCGTCAGAAAAGTTACGCAGATAAGGGCAGGAAACCACTCGAGTTCCAGGTTGGAGATCGAGTGCTACTTAAAGTCTCACCTTGGAAGGGTGTTGTTCATTTTGGCAAACGAGGCAAACTTAACCCACGATATGTTGGACCATTCGACATCATAGAGAAAATAGGCAAAGTGGCCTAAAACTGAACCTACCAGCAGAACTTAGTGGAGTTCACAATGTTTTCCACGTGTCGAATCTGAAGACGTGTCTGTCAGATGAGACCCTCATAGTTCCCTTGAAGGAGCTCACTATCAACGAGCAGTTGCGATTCGTCGAAGAACCAGTAGAGATTACTGACCGAGATGTGAAGATTCTCAAGCGTACTAGAATTCCTCTTGTTCGAGTTCGTTGGAACTCCCGTCGTGGCCCAGAGTTCACCTGGGAACGCGAAGATCAAATGAAACAAAAGTATCCCCAATTGTTCGCAAATAGTACAACCACTACTGAGGCTGAAGCTACTGCGGAATTTCGGGACGAAGTTCCAGATCAATGGGGGGAGGATGTGACACCCCAGGAAAACCATGCAACTTAACTAGCTTCCTCAGGGAGTACGTACCAAATTTCGGGACAAAATTTCTTTCAACTTGGGGATAATGTGACAACTCGTATTTCAAACCTCTTTTGTACCTTGATGTAACCAGTGAAAACATTATGTGATTTTATGATCTTGATTGATGTAATTGAATGTTACGTTTGATGTTATGTTATGTGTATGTATGTATGTATTAGGATTGCACAAGCCCATTCGGGCTACACTCTTTGTATCCGAACCAAGGGCAGCCCAAAGCTGGGTTTGGCCCACTCCATTAACTCGCACAACACCTAGGGTGTTAGTATAAATCCAGCACTTCACCAACTCACACAAAGTTTACCAAACCCTACTCTCTCTTTCTCTCCCTCACGAACTCGACGGCAGCCACATCCATTCTCCATCGAAGACTCTCTATTCGGATCACTTCTCATTCCATTCTTTATTCGGTTAGTGTCTCATGATTTGTGTTTTGTAAATGATGTTATGATTCCATGATTTGATTAAATTGTTAGGGTTGTATGTATGATGAACAATGATGCTTATGTGTTGATGTTTATGCGAATCGGATGTCATAATATGAATCTAAGAATCGATTGGATGCAAGTAATCGGCTGTTATGTATTCATGTTCGAATGATTGTTAGATGGGGTGATTATGTTAGTATGCATGCTAGAGATCGAAATCGTGAATCATGTTAGTATGCCTAGGTGTTAGAATTGTTGCTTGTGTTTTGATCATGCTTGAACGGATTAGGGTTCATATGGATCATTTGATAAAACCTTTGTTTGATCGATTATGGTTGGTTGTAGAAACTGTTAGCATTGATTGATTGAATGAAAATTTGGAAACTGTTTGAATGATTGTAACTGATTGCATGATTTAAGGAAACTTGCAACTAATCACACAAGACCCCTAGTCGCACAAGAGCTGAACGCAGAAGCTCTTGGATCGCACAAGATCAGATCACACAAGATCTGATCTAATCGCACAAGTTGGGTACAACACATAAAGCACATAGTACAGTTTTATTATGCATGATCGCACAAGACTTATGGATCGCACAAGACAGTGCTGATCGCACAAGGCTTGGGCCATACACGAACCACTTGGACTCTTATACAGTTGGGCCTCAAAGCCCAATCCCAAACGCACAAGGACTGGTCAGTCGCACAAGACTAACCGGACCGCACAAGACTTACGTTTAACTGTTTGGGCCATGTACATGTTGGGATTAATTATTGGGCCGGGTTAGTTCCCAATCGCACAACCCATTGTGGATCGCACAAGTCATGCTGATCGCACAACGGGTTGGGCCGCCTGTTTATTGGGCTTCATCCTTCGGGTCGCACAAGTTTGGACTTGATGAGTGCTTGACTGCTACTGTTAATGTATTGACATGTATTATGTGTTTGCCATGATCAAGACGTGTCCATAACCTGTTAAGCTATGTGTAATCATACGTGCATTACTTGAACCTAGACCTGACTTGTATGGTAACCATGTTAGGACGTGGTTGACCACATATAGCTCAAGTAACCTTTCTGTGTATCTGCCGAGCAAACCAAGGTGAGTTCACACTCAATCCAAGGCATGGGATTCCCAAGGGTTGGGAATGGGTTAAAGAACTGAACGATAACTACAAACTTGCGTATTCTCCATACAACGGGATACGTACGACCATAAGACCATCAACTCTATCACTTGAAGTCCCTCATTTATCGACTTAATCGCCGAGGCCTATGGCGAGCGGGTCATTAGTTAATAGCGCTATTAGGTTTAACAAACCTCACACCGTGCCAGTCGGACGGGCGTGTACTAATGGACTATGGGCAAAGGGTCAACGCTGATAGACATTGACTTAGGGCAACTCTTACATTTTCGTAGCAGTCGATACGCGTGGTCTAATAACACATGGGAAGCCCCCACTAATCTTCGCAAACATGTCAGGGTGACCGCGATACGAATTAATACGATACATGGGTTACAAACGAACATACGATTTACGAAACGAATGCTATAACTAAACAACCAACTGTGAACTCGCTCAACTTTGTTGTTGATTCGTTGCTACATGCCTTCCAGGTCGTTAGGTACTCATGGAGCTTGCACAGGGAGGCGCAGTCGTTGTGGGACATGGCAGTGTCTGCCATGCTAAAAACATTACTTTATTTCGTACTTAATACTTACATTGGGTTTTACAAATTATGCTTCCGCTAAACACTTAACTATGCTTTGGTTTTGAACACCTTTCATATTGCTTGGTTGAATTATATTTACTACATACATTGTTCAATATGATTGGTGGCTTGATCCTGGTCAGTCACGCTTCCAAGCGGTGATACTCCGCGTGTGGATTTTTGGGGGTGTGACAAGTATAACCCTCTGGAGTTATAGTGCATGGTTCTTAGTGGTTTGAATTATATGCTCTTGATCGTTAATATGCTTATAAATGCCATAAACGCCCTTTTGACACACAAATGAGATTTTTAGAAATGTGAGAGGACAAAAACCTTTGTTACTGATTTATAAACTTGTCCTAAAAATTTGACATCAGTTTGAGGTCTAGATTAGGAGTTATGCTCAATAGCGTAATTAGAAAGCTTTTTATTAATTAAACGGCGTAATTAGCATAAAGCCTATCTAAACCCAAATTTTGACACCAAAATTTTTACCCACTGATGTAATATAATATTTAGGGATTTTTAAAGATTTTTAATTATTTTTAAACTGATTATATCATAGGGTTCTAGCTTTAATTCGGTAATTGTCGGTTATACCCTTTTCTTGAACAAAATGAGTTTTACATAATATTTTGATACCAAACTTTTTGCTACTGATTCTATATGATAAATAAACTATTTTGAACTTTATAAATAGATCAAAAACTTAGATTTCCTATTATGACCCGAAAATCGCATAAAACCGACTTTTACGCGTTTTAAGCGCATAGTATGGGTTAAAACTATTTTTAACATATAAGACTTGATACCTACTGATGTTTTTAATAAATTTCTATACTTTAATAGTAAGCAAAATTTTTAAACACAGATTTCCAAAATTGACCTTTAAAGGTTATGTGAAATTACCAAAATGCCCTTTCAGTGCATAAATTGGTTATAAAGAATAAATATGACATATAGGCAATACCCTACTGATATAACTTATTAAATTAAATATTTTTACTGGTTTCAAAAGACCAGAACTTCAGTTTATTATAAAATCTCTTTTATAAGTATTAAAATTACCAAAATGCCCTTTCGGGACTTAAATTGGTTTAAATTAATTTTTGGGCATATATTTTAACATCCTACTGATGTATTAACATATTTTAAGAATAATAACAATTAAGACCTGTATATAACTCATTTGGTTACCCGTTACGCGTTTACGCGTTCGGATCGGTTTATGTGACTAGTTTACGTATAATAGCCGAAACGGGTTTAACCTTATCATTTAATCCTCAAATTCTAGAATGTGATTAGTTTACCCATATTATACAGGTATCCAAGCTTGTCGGGTCTAAACCACATTCTATTCCGGTCTCCGCTTAATCTAGCGTTTAGAACCGTAAAGTTCCTTTCTAGCTAGCCGGTCTAAGTCCTTGACTTAACTAAAGGCCCGTTAGCACCCTAATAGGTTATTAAACCTTCTATACAGATTAAGTAGCATCCAGTAGAAGGTATCTTCATACAGCTTTAGGATTTACGGCTGAGTTATTTTCACCTTTGAGCTCAGGTAAAGACTTTTAACTTATTTTCCCTTATACGGGCTTGGGATATGGTATTATAATAATACCACTTGGTCGGGTATGAAATCATTTAATCGGATTGTGATTAATAAATTTACATAACTCGTTTTAATCTGTCTTGTTTGATAACATAAACATTAGGGGTTAATTCGACCGTGTCTTGGATATCCTCGGCTCATTTCATTTGAAAATGGCCACGACCTATGCACGGGGTGTAGGCATACACCTGACAGATGCAAATGCTAAAATATAAACTGTAACATCTGTTCTTGTAATCATTGTGAACAGTTCAACTATAAATAAAACAATGTTATTTGATCCCAATGTTTGTTTGGTTATGTTTTACATTTTTCATGTTTTGACTTTTATTCAATTTCAAACTCTACATCGCTTTCTGGAGATTTATACGCAAACTGGTGCGTAAACGTAGTCAGTTTAATGCGAAAAATACTCCGGAACATAAACATATGCTTAACATACCTTGAATAACCTTTACATAACTTAGAAATAAGTTTTGAAGGCTTTGGTATGGCAAAATCAAGTTAAATCGCTTACAGGGACTAAAGTTGACAAACTGCGAAAGTATGCCAATTTGAACTGTAACAGACATTCCGGAACATGACCATAAGTTAAACATACCATAAATATCCTTTACATAGCTTAGAAATCGCCTTTGAGGGGTTCGGTGTGCTAAAATAAACTTTTGGGTCATTCAGGGACTAAAAGTGTCAAAAAGTGCATAAGTTTGCACTTTCGCGCATAACTTACGTTCTGAATACATTCGGAGATCTAAAAATTTATGTAAGCACTAAAATATTTTATTTTAGTGTTTGGCATGAGAAAAATCCATTCGTCACGCAATTTGGATCGTTTTTCGCGCTTATGCGCATTCCGTCGTAATTAAGCGAACATCGCGATCGTACGACCAAATGAACCAACATCCGACATATTTTTTTGAGCATTTTTCATGTCCACAATGTTTAGGCATCATTTTAGGGCCTTAAAGTTTGCTTAACGGGCCTTAAACATGTCGAAAATGGCCTTAAACACCAACAGGGACCTAAACTGTCAATTCAGCAAAGTTGGTTGCAGATCAGAAGGCCAGGCGGCCCGCGTAAACTCCTGGTGTCTCCTTACGCGGCCCGCGTCAGGCTCCCAGATCAGAATAAGCAGTTTTAAAAGCTAATTACAGTTGTTAACCACTGAAAACTCATCCACACTTGCCCTTTCAGTTCATGAGGGGCCATTTTGAGTCACCACAAGGTTGCAACAAGTGTAAGGATGAGATTGAAGCACGTTATTCGATAAACGATCCTAACAGTTGTCCGTTTACTATAAATACCCATCCATCCCAACTCCAAAAACCCACAAATCTGATCTAAAAGCTCTAAGTTGAAGCTATTGCCTCATACCTGAGCTACTTGGATCAAGATAAGCTTTCGGGGACCCTTTGTAAGTGTTCCTTCGTTCTCTTTATTCGTTTAGCGTTAAAAGTCAAACTTTATTTGACTTTCTGCATTGACCAGTTTATGGTCAATGCGAAGTTCGTTTGAACTTCATAACGTGAGCGTGATCACAATGGTTATAGTCCTTAGCGACTATACCTACTGATTACCACGTTATCTAGGCTCAGTGACGAGTCGTAGTTTCGGCCAGAATGCGCATTCTTGCGTGTTTTGTAACCAAACTACTCTTAGGTATCAAAACCGTTTGTTTTGATACCAAACCAGTTTTTCTAAACTTAGTTAAGCATGTTTTAACATGCTTAGCTCGTCACTTTTAGTTTAGTGCTTATATAGGGTCGTAAGGTAAGCAATCTAAGCAATCGCTTATACTTTCGAACCCGACCCGTTTGGTCGATCATTAGGATCCGACCAAACACATTAGGTGACCATAGTATATAGGGAATAACCTCCCGAGGTTATACCTTATGGTCACGACGTTTAGTTAGTTGTATGATAAGTTGTATATATGCCTTAGGTAAATTACCAAAATTCCCTTTGCACTCCAAAATTCATTTTAAGCATATGTAACATAACTTTTGATATCTAAACTGATTTGGCAACAATATTAGACATATTAAGGCATATTTTACTTGTCATAGGACTAGTTAGGCGTTCCGAACGCGTTTTACGCGGACGACGCGTTAAAGTAGCATAAGCTACCTAAACGAGTCGTAATGGGTCGTAAGCACTTAGGATAGGTTTCATTTTAGTATGTAGGCCTTGTTAAACCATATTACATGAGTTCCCCTACTCATTTGGTTTACGAGCCTCATTCTATCCAATCCTCCGATTTAGGTCCGGATTATTAACATAGTTACCTATATTAGGTGCCGGTTGATTTTCCGTGATCTCTAGCATTGTTTGGTTGTTACTCAAGGACTACTAAGCAATCTCAAGTGAGTACATAGACCCCTCTTTTACTGTTTTCCAAACATTTTGGGGTGAAACACATGTGCCTACTTGTTACTTTCCTGCTTTTCCATGTTTTCATATCATATGCTTGTTATGTTCAATAGTACACTTATAGTACATGATTTCATTGTGTTTATGCTATGTATGCCCATTGTGTGCATACTTAGTACATTGTTTTACATTACATTTTATGCTATGTACGCCCATTGTGTGCATACTTAGTACATTGTTTTACATTACATTTTATGCTATGTACGCCCATTGTGTGCATACTTAGTACATTTGTTATTCATCACATGCTTACATTTTGGTATGACATTTGGTTTGTTCAAATGGGACAATATACATTCATTAACATTAGCTACGCCGCTCGTTAGTAGGTAATGGTACCATAGGACTTGACAACTCCCGTTCCTGAACCCTAGGTTTGTTTGGGTGGAAGGAATGACCGAATTCGATAAACATAACACAGATAAACCTTTAATTTGTTTAAAGGTCTATCACCACAGTCACAAGGCTTGGATGTATGCATTATAACAATACCGCATAGATGTTTGTATCAGTATAGCATGCAATTGTTTCACAAAACATAACTTTGATTTAAACTATGTTTAATTCGATGCCCTGTTTTGTGCATTTTACCTATGGTTTAGTTGATGTATTTCACTTGCCATACATGATATTTTTGGATACACAATTCATGATTTACATTAAACATAAACATTTTGACATTGATATACACCTTCAGTGATTTACATTAGACATGGACATTTTTATATGGTTTACACAATAACACTTGACAATTGATTTATACATGAACAATTTACAATGGTGGTTGGTTTGGGTAAGTGATTTGAGTAACGAGGCGTGTGTAATATGATACAAGCATGGTGGATACGCCGCTGGTACTTCCTATATATAAGTGTTTGTATAATATTACATATCGTAGCGTTAATTAAATCATTTCAGTATAGACATATTACAGTTTACACAAATAACATATTTTTCACAAGACATTGTTTTACAAAACGGTTTATTTTATACAACCCATTTTACTTGGTTATTTCATTAACCATACACCTTTCTTTTATATAATCTGAATTTCTTATCGAGTTTTCATATGATTTATAAAAGAAAACGCTTAACAAGATTCATGACTAACTTTTATTAAACCTTTCTTCTAAAACCCAAGTCATGAATCCTATTTTCACAAAACCTATGTATCTCACAGGCATTTTTATGCTGACGTACCTATTTTCACATGTGTTTTCAGGAGCAGTCGCTTAGGATGATGATCGTGACACTAGGGCGCACCTGTGCCTTAGAGACTTAAAAATAAAGATAGAACTAGTTTAATTATGTTCTGAACTATTTATTTCTTGTTTTGAGACAATGTAACACTTTTGTTTGATAAATAAAATATAACTTTGTATGCCATGGTTGTGAAACAATAATTCTGTTACAACACTCCCCGACGTTTCCGCCACGATTTGATGTTCTACGTGGTCGAGGTGTGACAGAAGAGTTGGTATCAGAGCCAATGGTTATAGAGAATTAGCTTATTAGTAATGCTTTGACCTAGACTATAACTTTCTAGGACCCCAACACAAGTTATCTTGTGTTTAGATTTTAAAACATGCACTTCACCTATCCTTGGGTAATAACCACAACGGGAACATCAAGTTCGAATTCGCTTTGAAAACTAATCATATATTCTTGGATGATTGATTACTAGGTTTTGAACCCTCTATTGTAAGGTTTTGAACCCCTTTGAATTTTCAAAATCTCGTCAAAGTTTTGGGTTCTAAATAGTGTGAACACGTGCAAACTGGAAGAGTGAATGCCTGTACCCTAGGTTTTCTGTCTAAGGCTAGAGTGTTCGTACAAATCCACATAATCGGACCAGTCACTCTTACCTGGGAACTCTTGGGGTGAGTGTTCACTTATAGGCGAGCATGTCTTCGTGATACATTATTTCTTTGACCCATTTACTTTGATTAGTCACAATGTGTCGTTTGTTTACCTTGTGGAAACAAACAAATGACCACCATCTTTGCTGTTGACAATTTTTGCATCATCTCATTCTTTTCACCCAATCATCTCACTCGTTTCCTTTCATGTTTCCTCTTTTAGAATGCCTCCTCGACGCGAAAACCAGATAGCGACTGCCGAACTGGCAGAAATCATTGCGCAGCAAATGGCTGCTGCATTCCCAAACCTCTTTGCTCAATGGAACCAAGCCAACAACAACAACAATGCTCCATGCAATTTCAAGAGTTTCAATTCGGCTAAGCCACTCAAGTTTAGTGGTACTGAAGGAGCAACTGGGGTCCTCCAATGGTTCGAGAGCACTGAGAGTACGTTTCGTCATGTTCAGTGTCCTGATAATCGCAAGGTCGAGTTTTCTTCGAGTTTGTTTCAGAAGAGGGCTCTCACGTGGTGGAACGGGGTTATGAGAGACCGGGGTGCAGAAGTTGCTCTAGCACAAACTTGGGCCGAACTTAGGGCCCTTATGATGGGGGAGTTTTGTCCTCGTCATGAACAGCGAGCTTTGGAGATGGAGTTTGATGACTTGAAACTGGACAGTGGCGAGCACAGGGCGTATACTGATAGGTTTGAAGAGCTGAGTTTGCTATGCCCAACAATGGTTACCCCACTCGACAAGGCTATCGAAAGGTACATCAATGGTCTACCTGACTCAGTACAAGACATCATTACTGGTAGTAACCCTACCACACTCCGTCAGGCGATCGAGTTAGCAGCGACATTGACTGAGTCACAGGTTCGAAAGGGAAAGCTGCACAAAAAGGGTGACAAGGGTAAGAAGCAGGCGTCTGACAAAGAAGATAGCAAGAAAGGTCAAAACAAGAAGGGAAAGGATTCTGGTTCCTCAAGGGGGTCAAGGAAGCGTAAGGCTTCCCAAAATTTTGCAGTCACTGCCCAAGTTAACCAGGCAGCTCCCAACCAACCCGCACAACCTCCAGCGAAGAAACCTTATGCAGGAAATGCACCTTTGTGCAATAGATGCAACAGGCACCATCAGCCGCAATTTCTGTGCTGCTTCTGTACTAACTGTGCGAAGTCAGGACATCTTGCTGATGTTTGTCGTTTTGCTCAGAATCAAGCAGTTCAGAACCCGGCTCGACAAGTTGCTCAGCCTCCTGCTCAGCAACAGGGTCAAGCTGCACGACCACACTACCCGCCAGGTTCTTGTTACAACTGTGGGGATCTGACCCACTACCGTAATCAGTGTCCAAGATTGGTGAATGCTAACCCAAATCAGAATCAGGCTCAGGCTCGAGGTAGAGTCTTCAACATGAATGCACAAGAGGCACAAGCAGACAATGAAGTGGTGAACGGTATGTTCTTTATTAATAATCAGCCTCCATCTGTCCTTTTTGATTCGGGTGCCGATAAGAGTTTTGTGTCATTATCTTTTGAGCCATTACTTCCCGTGTCTAGAATGAAACTAAGTAAGCCTTTGACAGTAGAAGTTGCTAGTGGTGAACCCATTGTTCTTGATTCTGTTCTTCGCAACTGCCAGTTGAACCTTAACAACCATCTTTTTCCTATTAACCTCACGCCTATGCAACTTGGAAGCTTCGACGTTATTGTGGGTATGGATTGGTTAGCCAAGCATCGCGCAGAGGTAGTTTGTTTGGAGAAGATTGTTCGTGTGCCGCTTTTGACAGGCGAAATCCTACAAGTTCATGGTGAGAAACCTGCTAGTGGTCTCAAACTCATGTCTTGTTTTAAAGCTCGGAAGTATCTGCGAAAGAACTATATGGCCTTTTTGGCACATGTTGTAGCAGATAAGGGTAAGGGTAAGTCTATTCAAGATATTCCGGTTGTTCGGGATTATTCTGAAGTATTTCCTGAAGAGTTACCTGGTCTACCCCCAGCACGCCAAGTCGAGTTCCGTATTGATCTCGTACCTGGTGCAAACCCCATTGCCAGAGCTCCATATCACCTTGCATCGTCTGAGATGCAAGAGTTGTCTAAGCAGCTTCAGGACTCTGACAAAGGTTTCATCCGTCCTAGCTTTTCACCCTGGGGTGCTCCCGTTCTTTTTGTCAAGAAGAAGGATGGATCTTTTAGGATGTGTATCGATTATCGTGAGCTTAACAAGCTTACCATCAAGAATCGATATCCCCTACCTCGCATCGATGATCTCTTTGATCAGTTACAAGGTGCTTCTTATTTTTCGAAGATTGATCCGCTATCTGGATATCATCAATTTCGGGTGCATGAAGAAGACATTCCCAAGACAGCGTTCCGCACTCGTTATGGGCATTATGAGTTCACAGTCATGCCATTAGGTTTGACTAATGTTCCTGCTGTTTTCATGGACTTCATGAATAGGGTCTGCAAGCCTTATTTGGATCAGTTCGTCATTTTTTTTATTGATGACATCTTTATATACTCTAAGATGCGAGCTGATCACGAGCAACATCTTCGTCTTACTTTGGAACTCCTAAAGAAAGAGTAACTTTTCGCCAAATTCACCAAGTGTGAATTCTGGCTTAAAGAGGTTCAATTCTTAGGGCATATTGTCAACGAACAAGGTATTCATGTAGATCCCTCCAAGATCAGTGCGATTAAGGATTGGGATACGCCTACTACTCCTACTGAGGTTCGTTCTTTTCTTGGACTTGCGGGTTATTACCGCCGCTTCATTGAGAAATTCTCAAAGATTGCAGTTCCTCTAACTGCTCTCACTCAGAAGAACAAACCCTTTGATTGGGGATTCAAGCAAGAGGAAGTGTTTCTGACTTTGAAACAAAAGCTTTGTGACGCGCCTGTTCTGACCTTGCCTGAGGGCAATGATGATTTCGTCGTTTATTGCGATGCATCAAAATTGTGTCTTGGTTGTGTTCTGATGCAAAGGAACAAAGTCATAGCATATGCATCGAGGCAGTTGAAGATACATGAGAAAAACTACACCACTCATGATCTTGAGTTAGGTGCAGTTGTCTTCGCTCTTAAGATCTGGAGACACTATTTGTACGGAACAAAATGTGTGGTTTTCACTGACCACAAAAGTCTTCAGCATATCTTCAATCAGAAAGAACTCAACATGAGGCAACGACGTTGGGTTGAACTTCTAAACGACTATGACTGCGAAATTCGCTACCATCCTGGTAAGGCGAATGTCGTGGTCGATGCATTGAGTCGTAAGGAACGTACTAAGCTTCATTGTGTTCATGTTCAATCTGATATTCAAGCTCGATCCGATATCCAAGCCCGCATTTCTCAGGCTCAACACACTTGTGTTTCACAAGGTTTGATGGATAAGGAATTTCCCTATCACATAACCCCTGATCTTGAACTGAAGGATAATGTATCGTATTACTTCATGGACCGTTTGTGGGTCCCAAGCCAAGATAACCTTCGCACCTTGCTTATGGATGAGGCCCATAAGTCTCGTTATTCTGTTCATCCTGGCTCAGATAAGATGTATAAGGATCTTCGTATTCAGTATTGGTGGCCTGGTATGAAGAAAGACATTGCCTTATATGTATCAAAATGCCTTACTTGTCTTAAGGTTAAGGCTAAACATCAGCGTCCTTCTGGTTTATTGGTACAACCAGAGATCCCAGTTTGGAAATGGGAAAACGTTACTATGGATCTCATTACCAAACTTCCGCGCACAAAGAAAGGTCATGATGCCATCTGGGTAGTTGTTGATCGTCTTACTAAGTCAACGCATTTCTTGCCAATCCGTTAGGATTTTTCGGGTGACAAACTTGCTAAAATCTATGTGGATGAAGTTGTAGCTCGACATGGTGTTCCTTTGAACATCATTTCTGACAGAGATGCTCGTTTCACTTCTCATTTTTGAAGAACCATGCAATCTGCTATGGGGACCCAACTTAATCTGAGCACAGCTTATCATCCGCAAACGGATGGTTAATCTGAAAGAACAATCCAGACTCTGGAGGATATGCTTAGAGCTTGTGTGATCGATTTTGGTGGTAGTTGGGATTCACATCTTCCGTTGATTGAATTCTCCTACAACAACAGTTATCACTCCAGCATCAACATGGCTCCTTTCGAGGCTCTCTATGGTCGAAAATGTCGTTCACCAGTCTGCTGGAATGAGATCGGTGAGGCTCATCTTACTGGACATGCCCTCATTTTAGAGACAACTGATAAGATTAAGAAAGTTCGTGAAAACCTTTAGACAGCTAGAAGCCGTCAAAAGAGTTACGCGGACCCAAAACGCAAGCCCTTGGATTTTCAAGTCGGTGATCATGTATTACTTAAGGTCTCACCTTGGAAAGGTGTGATTAGATTTGGAAAGAAAGGAAAACTTGCACCTAGATATGTTGGACCATTCAAGATCGTCGAAAGAATTGGTAAGGTAGCCTACAGACTTGAGTTACCTCCTGAACTTGGAAATGTTCATCCAACCTTTCAGGTGTCCAATCTCAAGAGGTGTTTAGCTGATGAGAACCTCCACATACCGCTTGACGAAATTCGTGTTGATAAAACACTGAAATTTGTTGAGAAGCCAGTGGAAATCATGGAATGTGAAGTCAAGTGGCTTAAATGCACGCGCATTCCATTGGTCAAAGTTCGTTGGGAATCTAAACGTGGACCTGAGTTTACATGGGAACGCGAAGATCAAATGAAGTCGAAGTATCCGCATCTATTCCCAAGAGTTTCCTCTAAATAAATTTCGGGACGAAATTTCCACAAGTAGGGGAGACTGTAACATCTGTGCTTGTAATCATTGTGAACAGTTCAACTATCAATAAAACAATTTTATTTGATCCCAATGTTTGTTTGGTTATGTTTTACATTTTTCATGTTTTGACTTTTATTCAATTTCAAACTCTACATCGCTTTTTGGATATTTATACGCAAACTGGTGCGTAAACGTAGTCAGTTTAATGCGACAAATACTCCGGAACATCAACATATGCTTAACATACCTTAAATAACCTTTACATAACTTAGAAATAAGTTTTGAAGGCTTTGGTATGGCAAAATCAAGTTAAATCGCTTACAGGGACTAAAGTTGACAAACTGCGAAAGTATGCCAATTTGAACTGTAACAGACATTCCGGAACATGACCATAAGTTAAACATACCATAAATATCCTTTACATAGCTTAGAAATAGGCTTTGAGGGGTTCGGTGTGCTAAAATAAACTTTTGGGTCATTCAGGGACTAAAAGTGTCAAAAAGTGCATAAGTTTGCACTTTCGCGCATAACTTACGTTCTGAATACATCCGGACTTCCAAAAATTTATGTAAGCACTAAAATATTTTATTTTAGTGTTTGGCATGAGAAAAATCCATTCGTCACGCAGTTTGGATCGTTTTTCGCGCTTATGCGCATTCCGTCGTAATTAAGCAAACATCGCGATCGTACGACCAAACGAACCAACATCCGACATATTTTTTTGAGCATGTTTCATGTCCAAAATGTTTAGGCATCATTTTAGGGCCTTAAAGTTTTCTTAACGGGCCTTAAACATGTCGGAAATGGCCTTAAACACCAACAGGGACCTAAACTATCAATTCAGCAAAGTTGGTTGCAGATCAGAAGGCCTAACGGTTGTCCGTTTACTATAAATACCCATCCATCCCAACTCCAAAAACCCACAAATCTGATCTAAAAGCTCTAAGTTGAAGCTATTGCCTCATACCTGAGCTACTTGGATCAAGATAAGCTTTCGGTGACCCTTTGTAAGTGTTCCTTCGTTCTCTTTATTCGTTTAGCGTTAAAAGTCAAACTTTATTTGACTTTCTGCGTTGACCAGTTTATGGTCAATGCGAAGTTCGTTTGAACTTCATAACATGAGCGTGATCACAATGGTTATAGTCCTTAGCGACTATACCTACTGATTACCACGTTATCTAGGCTCAGTGACGAGTCGTAGTTTCGGCCAGAATGCACATTCTTGCGTGTTTTGTAACCAAACTACTCTTAGGTATCAAAACCATTTGTTTTGATACCAAACCTGTTTTTCTAAACTTAGTTAAGCATGTTTTTACATGCTTAGCTCGTCACTTTTAGTTTAGTGCTTATATAGGGTCATAAGGTAAGCAATCTAAGCAATCGCTTATACTTTCGAACCCGACCCGTTTGGTCGATCATTAGGATCCGACCAAACACATTAGGTGACCATAGTATATAGGGAATAACCTCCCGATGTTATACCTTATGGTTACGACGTTTAGTTAGTTGTATGATAGGTAGTATATATGCCTTAGGTAAATTACCAAAATGCCCTTTGCACTCCAAAATTCATTTTAAGCATATGTAACATAACTTTTGATATCTAAACTGATTTGGCAACAATATTAGACATATTAAGGCATATTTTACTTGTCATAGGATTAGTTAGGCGTTCCGAACGCGTTTTACGCGGACGACGCGTTAAAGTAGCATAAGCTACCTAAACGAGTCGTAATGGGTCGTAAGCACTTAGGATAGGTTTCATTTTAGTATGTAGGCCTTGTTAAACCATATTACATGAGTTCCCCTACTCATTTGGTTTACGAGCCTCATTCTATCCAATCCTCCGATTTAGGTCCGGATTATTAACATAGTTACCTATATTAGGTGCCGGTTGATTTTCCGTGATCTCTAGCATTGTTTGGTTGTTACTCAAGGACTACTAAGCAATCTCAAGTGAGTACATAGACCCCTCTTTTACTGTTTTCCAAACATTTTGGGGTGAAACACATGTGCCTACTTGTTACTTTCATGCTTTTCCATGTTTTCATATCATATGCTTGTTATGTTCAATAGTACACTTATAGTACATGATTTCATTGTGTTTATGCTATGTATGCCCATTGTGTGCATATTTAGTACATCGTTTTACATTACATGTTATGCTATGTATGTCCATTGTGTGCATACTTAGTACATTGTTTTACATTACATTTTATGCTATGTACGCCCATTGTGTGCATACTTAGTACATTGTTTTACATTACATTTTATGCTATGTACACCCATTGTGTGCATACTTAGTACATTTGTTATTCATCACATGCTTACATTTTGGTATGACATTTGGTTTGTTCAAATGGGACAATATACATTCATTAACATTAGCTACGCCGCTCGTTAGTAGGTAATGGTACCATAGGACTTGACAACTCCCGTTCCTGAACCCTAGGTTTGTTTGGGTGGAAGGAATGACCGAATTCGATAAACATAACACAGATAAACCTTTAATTTGTTTAAAGGTCTATCACCACAGTCACAAGGCTTGGATGTATGCATTATAACAATACCGCATAGATGTTTGTATCAGTATAGCATGCAATTGTTTCACAAAACATAACTTTGATTTAAACTATGTTTAATTCGATACCCTGTTTTGTGCATTTTACCTATGGTTTAGTTGATGTATTTCACTTGCCATACATGATATTTTTGGATACACAATTCATGATTTACATTAAACATAAACATTTTGACATTGATATACACCTTCAGTGATTTACATTAGACATGGACATTTTTATATGGTTTACACAATAACACTTGACAATTGATTTATACATGAACAATTTACAATGGTGGTTGGTTTGGGTAAGTGATTTGAGTAACGAGGCGTGTGTAATATGATACAAGCATGGTGGATACGCCGCTGGTACTTCCTATATATAAGTGTTTGTATAATATTACATATCGTAGCGTTAATTAAATCATTTCAGTATAGACATATTACAGTTTACACAAATAACATATTTTTCACAAGACATTGTTTTACAAAATGGTTTATTTTATACAACCCATTTTACTTGGTTATTTCATTAACCATACACCTTTCTTTTATATAATCTGAATTTCTTATCGAGTTTTCATATGATTTATAAAAGAAAACGCTTAACAAGATTCATGACTAACTTTTATTAAACCTTTCTTCTAAAACCCAAGTCATGAATCCTATTTTCACAAAACCTATGTATCTCACAGGCATTTTTATGCTGACGTACCTATTTTCACATGTGTTTTCAGGAGCAGTCGCTTAGGATGATGATCGTGAAACTAGGGCGCACCTGTGCCTTAGAGACTTAAAAATAAAGATAGAACTAGTTTAATTATGTTCTGAACTATTTATTTCTTGTTTTGAGACAATGTAACACTTTTGTTTGATAAATAAAATATAACTTTGTATGCCATGGTTGTGAAACAATAATTCTGTTACAACACTCCCCGACGTTTCAGCCACGATTTGATGTTCTACGTGGTCGGGGTGTGACATAAACCCACATGTTGGGGATAACTCCTTTGTTGGTTCTATAAGTAGTGAGTCGGTTAATCACGACCGGCTTCCAACCGGCCCCAATTGTAAGACAAACATGTAAATCTGTATACAAGATTATATTTAAATAATTGTCCCAAGTTATAAAAGATTTGTGCCATGTGCACTTAAATCAATTTTCATAAATGTTTTCAAAAGAGTCAGTTAATTGTATTTACTAGTGTAAACTGACGTATTTTCTTAAAGGCTGATTGACAGGTACCTCTCGTAATAAGCTGGAGCTATTAGGTGTCATAAGAGGATCTTGCAAATCCATAGATACCTGAAGTTTGCTATTCTGTTTCTTTGTATTTATTTATGATCCGCCTGTGGATCTTATTACATTCCCGTCTGTATATTCTTTCACTCGAACACTCAGACATTATGGTTTGTAACAGTTTATTTACCAAGCCTTCCGTTGTGCTATTATATTGTGTATATTGACTATGATGATATCAACTACGTCACGATACTCCCCGTCGGGCCCACCGGTAATATGTGGAAATATCGGGGTGTGACAGGTTGGTATCAGAGCCAACATTGAGTGAATTAAATACTAACCTTTTGTGTTTAATCTCAATGACACAATAAGCACATTCCAAAGACTACCGAGTCTAGGCTAATGACCTAGGAGTTATTCTTAACTTTCCTTTTATTGTTTATATTATATCTACTTGTTTTGGCAGGTTACCAATTGGAAAATGCCGCCACGAGTGAGAGGCAAAGGAAAAGGAACAATGCGAGGAGGGCCATCAGGCCACGCGGGACCCTCCCACCGACGTACCCCATCTGATTCACTCTCTGGCTCCGACTCACGGGACCATTGAAGTCATTGCTTCGAGCCAGCAAGGCATTTTGTCTCACTAGGATCCTCACCATCCGACCCTCCATACTTTGGGTTACCCATTCCTGTTGAACCCCAACATTCCCATCATTCACAGGGATCACATCACTCGAACCAATCACACCACTCCTTTCACTCTCATCCTTTTCATCACTCGGATTCTACTTACTCTCCAGCTCAGTTTAATCCCAATGACTACGTCAATGACTTTTTGGGTTTCTATCCTCTTGGACCCGAAGATCATTTCTCTCAGGAGATGGAAATGGACGACGACCCGGACCCTGAAATGCAAACCGGAACACCGGGACACCCTATTAGCATATTGAGCGGTTCTCCGTATCAAGGATCACCGTACCAAGGGCCTGATTCGTATGCTGAGAGAATGGCTCAGTATGATTGGTTCTTTACCCCTTTATACCATAACTCTCCTACCCAACCTCCTTTGGTTGAACCACAGCTTCAAGCTGTTACCCCACCACCTTTACCAGTTGAGGAACCACCTCAACAGCCTCCCGAGCCACCAAGGCGAAGGAGAAATGCTCGAATGTCTGTACGTGGGGGACCACAGTTCGTATCCCCTCATGGTTCAAGTTCTTACCCTCCTATTCCCGAGGACCCCCAAATGGGTGGACCCTCACACACGGTGCCGGAAGTCAACCCTCCGCCAGTTTCTCATGCACCACCGCAGCCGCCATTGGGTTTCGACAACCCGATCCCGACATACCCAGGTTCATCTGGGTATAATCCGTCTGCATACCCATTGGATTACGGAAACCATGATCCATACCTTACAACTGCTCAGTACAATGCACTTTATCCTTCTTCTTACCCTCCAGTTTACCCAACTGGATATTCGGTGCAGGGATACCAATACCCACCTTACCAGCAACCTCCTCCTCACCAACAGGAACAAACTCAGGAGATTTTACAGAGGTTAGACCGGGTTGAACGTGAAGCCAATGAAACTAAGAAGAAGCATAATGGTTTTCTCAAAGATCTTCCGTACCTTATTAAAGGCAAGAAGAAGTAGGAAGTTGTTGTTCTATTTTGTATTGTCTTTCAATAAGTTCCTGCGAGGACATTATTTTATTTTCTAGTACCAAGTCCCTGCGTGGACTTACTTTCTATTTCTGTAGCCCCTGCGTGGGCAGTGTGTGGTTTTCAAGTCTCGTTTAGGGCATCCTTGTACTAGTTTCATGATTCAATAAAGTTATTTTCGATTTTCGAATATGTATTTTTATTACATCATACAATATCATTTCAAATTTGATTGATCTGCCAAAGAAATTCTTAGAGGTATAACCTAGCCAAAATATTAAATGGCTATGATGGTACAACCTTTTTAAGATAATAACTCTCTGTTAACATCTGGAAATATGTTAACATTCTTGGCTGTGTGGTACGAGAAACCACACAAGCTTCCAAATGTACTTGGGTCTTTCCAGGTCACTTATATATAGCCTATATGATCTATGTAAATCATGGCTAATAAATATCAATGAGATGTATACACCAAAACATCCATTTGAGATGTATGCTTATAAGCAAAAGTGTAATAATGACAATGAAAGTTTTATTTTATAGACTTCTTGTCAAAAAGGCGATGAACTTTGTTCGACCCTTAAAGAAATCACTGATCCAAGAGATCAATGATCATAATCGCCCTTGTGACAAGGCTTTTGTGCCATCTAAATGTCCTTCGAGACGAGCCTTGTGCTATATGAATATGTCTCTCATGACATTGATAGTTGTGATTTATATTCCCTGTCTAATAAATATAAAGGATTATATCCTATTAATTGTTTGTTATGGTTCTGCTATAACCTAGACAAATCATGATTAAATGATTTTTATTTTAAATGGTCTATACGGTTTAATAATACCATGACCATCTAATCATCAATGCGATGATTCATTATGTAATTTAAATATAACATTATTGTTTAATATAGTACCCAAATCATGGCTGGATCTGATGAAGTAAACAGTCATCCCGTGGGAGACAACCACAATACCAGGATCAATATCACTGTTGCTGAATTGCAAGCAATGATAACCACAGCAGTAGCTCAGGCTGTGGATGATAAGTTTAAGGATCCGAGTAATGTTCGGTCCAAAACTCATTCAAAGTCCCATTCTCATTTGCATACACAGAAAAAGAGTGAGTCACAACACTCGTCTAATCAGAAAAGTGAACCACAGAGGCAAGTTGTCCTCGAACCGACTCCCAGGTACACCAAGGGATGTACCTATAAATACTTTGTCTCCTGTAAACCGAGGGATTTCACAGGAGAAAAGGGAGCGATAGACTGTATGAAATGGTTAGATGAAATGGAGACTGTGATAGACATCAGTGGATGTGCTAAAGAAGATATAGTGAAGTTTGTGTCTCAATCTTTCAAAGGAGATGCCCTGACTTGGTGGAAAGCATTAGTACAAGCCACTGGAAAGGTCAACCTTTCATGGAACAAGTTTGTTGATTTGGTGAAGGACACTTATTGTCCTCAACATGAGGTTGAAAGGATACAGACTGTTTCCTTACCCTGGTAATGAAGGACCTGGATTGTAGATCCTGTGTAACTAGCTTCAACTCGATGTCGAGGCTTGTACCATACTTAGTTACCCCTGAACCCAAACGCATTGCGCTTTTCATTGGTGGTTTTGCCCCTGAAGTGAAAGGGAATGTTAAGACTTCTAAGCCAGCCACATATAGATCTGCTGTGGATCTATCTTTGTCCCTCACTCTTGATGTTGTGAGGAGTAGGGAAAAGAAAGCTACCGATGATGGGAAGAGGAAGAGGGAGGAAGACAAGTTTCCTCAGTCAAACAAGAAGAATAAATGGAACTTTAATTTCA